>JAHWFO010035754.1:0-17190 GCA_023313115.1 Rhysida immarginata | reverse complement strand
AATTAAATTTAATTTAAATTAAATTTAAATTATTATTATTATTATTATTATTATTAGTTCTTTATTTTCTTAATTTTTTGATCTGTTAGTTTATAATTTAGTTTTTAATATGTGTTCGTCTTTATTATTTAATTATTATTTGTAATTCCTCATTATATGTTTTTCATTAACCCCGTTTCTGGCAGTTTGCCTGTTGGGGGACAACGTGGGGCTTTCCCCTCCAGATTATCTGGTGGGGTATTCTCTTTCGTTGTTACAATTAATTAAAATAAATTAAATGTGACTTTTCCAACTTAAGTTGGAAACAAAAATTAATCCAAGGAAGTTCATTATTGTAGACTCATTTACGGTTGTGCAGTTAGAGCCTCAACAACTATTCAGTTTTTGCTTACATTTAGTGTTATGTATTTTTATATTAGAATTGAACGTGAAATTATATTTTTTATTTGGAATTCTGAATTTCATCAAATTTGTTTTCGTTATATTTAAACCTAATTTGTTATTTTTAATCCATTCAACAATATGTGAAACTTTTCTTTGACATTCTCCAAGTAATCTCCTCTCATCTTTGTGTATAGTAGCAGAGCGATATCATCAGCATATATAAAAATCTTTCTGTAATTTCTGCTAATATAACATAATTTATATCCTATAGCTTAATGGTGATTGCACTTCTATTAATATGCATGGATTGAACCTCTTCAATTTGAGATCTATCAAAGTCGTCTATATTCAAATTTCTGGCCATTTTTCAATTTCCGCCATGTTGTGATCATATGATTTTAACACCAAGCCTCTTATCTCAATATTGTGGGCATTATTCTGTTGTTCAAACACATTTAATTTATTAACTAGTTGCTGAATTTGTTCTTGTTGTATGTTACTTAAGTTTTCTAAATCATCATACTTTTTTCCAGTTTCATTAATATTGAATCATGTTGCTTTTGTTTAATTACTACTTGCTCATATTTATCTATCTATATATATAAAGAAGGATGTTTGTGGGTCTGTCTGTGGGTCTGTGGGTCTGTTTTTTATACAAATCTACAGTTTTAGTCCGATCTTGATAAAATTTCGCATACATGACCTTTAAAGCACGAGGAAGGTCACTGTCTACCTCAGATTTCGGAAAAATAATAAATATCGATAGAAAATCGATATTTATGGTTATGGCAAGGCATATTAATGAGAAATATCTCATGACCAACAATGCAAGGCAAAGTTGGTACAACAATAGGTATCAACAATGGTATCAGCACGCAATTCATAAACACACTGCATGAACCAACAATATATATCTCATGACTAACAATGAAAGGAAAAGTTTGTGCAAGTGTAATTATCCCGGGCAACGCCGGGTACCTCTTCTAGTCTGATATAAATTTTAAAGACACTTCCATTTCTTCTATACTTTTTTAAATCTTTTAATATATTATTTTTCCTTGATTAAAAAGTCCATCTTGTCATGTAGTTCTTTTATACTTTGTAATGATATATTATCTATTTCATTATCTTCTAATTGCGAATAAGTTTTCTTTCCTTTTGCACTATTGTAAAATCCGAAAATAGGAAGTAGTGAAGAAAACAAGATTAATGAGGATTTGACCGAGAAGAAAAAAAAAAACAGAGGAAGCCGTCCTCCGACGAAGAATAGATCTGCCACAAAAACGAGGAAAGAGCGGGGAATAGACCATTGGTGGATGAGAGAGGCAGATTCGAAAGATGATAGGCGGACACATGGCGCAGAATCGGCCCAGGATCCACCAAGGAGAAATAAAAGGAGAGGAAGGGAAAGGACGAGGGAGAGAGCAAGTGAGCACGATCAAATGAAAGAGGGACCAAAAGGAGAGTCTCGAGAGTCGATTATTGTAATTTGTTTATCACTGGGACGTTTTTCTTCTAAGTTTAGAAAAAAAAACTATATGTCGGGGTTCGGCGAAGTGCGTAGCATCTCTCGTCCTGAACATCCGGATACGCCCCATCTCCAGACTGGAGATCTAGTTTTTGATATGTGTTTAGAGAGGGACATTCCTGACTTGTAATTCATCGGGACCGGGTTTCCGTATTTTACAAGGGTCAGAGGCAATGCTGCTGGTATTGCAGAAAAACCATCACACGTCAGGAGGGATTGTCCACTCCTGAAAAAGGGCAACTCGTACTCCAAGAGTATCAGCAGATATCATCATTGCCCAGCGAAACCTTGGAGCATGCCAGGAGCATCTTCTCCATCGCCTCAGCAGTCGCCGAAGATGACATCGCAGGCTCAGGAGGAGCCAAGGGCTCTGCATACGCCATCATTTCCATCCCGTCCAGCTTGGGGTAGTACAGCGTCGCCCCCTCCTTTTCCTTCGGGCGAACCACGTGTGATGTTGACCCCTCCTCCACCTCCACCAATCATCGAGGAGTGCCTGAAATCTCTGCAGCCATCTATGGATATCGTCATGCAGGGTGACTGCAGCTCGACGGAGAAGGAGTCTCCTGCCCTAACGGATTGTGATATCTCTTTAGAGAAGAATGGATTTTCTCCTCTTCCTCCTCCATCCTTTCCGTCGTCACAACCAGTAGAGTCAGTAGGTCCACCTTCCCATGGGGGAATGTCATCTTCGGCTCCAGGGTCCAGTTTGTCCACGTAGTCTACGACAAAAAGTGGGCAGCCAACGATCACCAGCCCACGAAAAAAGAAGTCTCGCAAGAAGCGGCAGAAGGAACTAGATAAGGTCCTCATCATCTGGGAGAGACAGTAGCTCGAGTCAGCGGCATGAATCGCTGCATCAAGCTCGTTCACCCATTCGAAGGACGACAAAGACTCACTCTACATCTTCGAGAACTTCGTCACCTTTGGATACGAGTCAACGATAGCCATCTAACTCCTCAGCATGAAAATCACTTTTCTGAATGTTCGTTCCCTTGGTTCGGTATTCAAGCAGTCGGTGATTTCAACGTTTATTGCCCTGTACAGGCCTGAAATCCTGTTGTTGCAAGAGGTCAAGCTGGCTCCCTCGCAACAAGACTATAATCTTACCAACTTACGTACAGCCTACCCGGATGGATAGTTTTTTATAAATTCCTTTTCCCCTGTAAGTCGTAGGGTTGTTACCGTCATTTTTGACCCCTCTATATAGGTGGATGAATGTAGGTATGACTGCGATGACAGGGTGATTACGTTGAACATTATAACAACCAATGTGAAATTCCGACTGCTTAATATATACGCTCCATGCGATCTAGCAGAGAAAAAAGAATTCTTCAGTGATATTGAATGGTTCTTGTGCACTTTGTTACCGGTGGTGGTGGCCGGGGATTTTAATTGTCACCCGGATGATAACAATATATTTTCATCTGGACACGTGTTTCATATCTGTCAGCAAAACGCACTATTCGACCTCTGGACTAAATCTCCACAAAGAATCTCAGCCGGATATACTTTCCATCGAGGACCCATAATCTCATCTCGTCTAGACTTATTTCTGGTGGATAGTGCTTTAGCCGACTCGTCCGGATCGATGTCAGTAATTCCGTGCGCTTTTTCGGACCATAGTGCCATCTTATGGTCATAAAAATCCCTGGCGACATTTTCCACTATAAGACATTCTTCATACAAGAACTGGTTTATGAACATTTATCTGCTGAATAACAACGAATATAAGGGAAAGTTCGTTCAGTTCATCGAAAAACATCTCCGTCTTTTGTCCCCAATGCTTGCTTCGTGGCTTGGCCTTAAAAATAAGATCCGGCGATTCTTCCAAAGGATCGGCATAGTTGCCGCTATACGTAGACGGCGTTATCTCCTCATATTGCAGAACATTTTGGTACTTCTTCGGAACTCAACTCCGATTGAATACTTCTATGAGGATAATCGCCAGATTAAGAGCGAAATTAATGCGCTGATGGTACGTAAAGCTGCTAGTCCTGCACTCAGAGCAAAAATCACGTAGGCATCCGACATTTGCAGTATGGCATCGGCAGTTTTCTCTGAGGAGAAACGGCGTGCGGATAAAAAAAATGTCGACGATTATTTGTGGAAAGTGGTGAGGTGAAGGCTGATTCTGACATTCTTTCAGCTTTCTTCTCTCATTTTTCAATGTTTTTGGTAATCCGGTTGATCCGTCACCAGCCACGGAGTATTGGGTAGACGCATTCAAACTTTTTGCTGAGGAAGTGGATGGCTTCATCTCTCATCCTTTTACCGAAGACGAAGTTTTAAGGTTTCTGTTGGTTGGGGATCGTCATTCATCGAACCCAGGTATGGATGGCATCCCATACTCCTTCTACTCAGCCACATGGAAATACTTAGGATCTTTCCTGAAAGATACCTCGGAGTCATTTCTTACCGGCGACAACCCTGCAAGACTCGGATGTAATACGGCCACTGCGAACTCGAATCCTTCACCTCAGGAAGCGACAGCGATTGAATTGGACTGATATCAAATTTATTGTATTCATTTATTGAAACGAGAGATCTTGCAAGGTGTCAAGATTTGTATTGAATCTGTTTAATATAATTAAATTTATTATTTCATATTTATCTCCTTGTCCCGCTCTATTCTTTCAAACAAAAATCCCTGACAACTATATTCTCCTTGATAGTTCTCATTTCCTAAAGATTTATTTGTTGTTGAAGTGTTCCTGCAATCAAGACAAATACAAGATGCTTTAGAGGCCTTGAATTTAGCTTTCCATGTTGTCTCCAATAACGAACATTTGAAATGGTGTCCTGCTTTATATGCCGAGCATAAAGAGTTGTTTCCATTTTTTGGTAATACTTCTGAGCAATTTCCGCAAACTTAAAACATTTAATAATAAATTATGAAAATATACGATATAGGAAATCCTTTCAATTGTTGAAAAGGATATTATAATAAGAAAAGGATTGAGGGTGGAGAGTAAGAGAAGAAGGGTAAACAAAATATATGAAAGGTCAAAATAGTTTAAAACGGAAAGAAAAGAGAGGTAGAGAGATATCCTATTCAGTGGCTGATTTAAAGGGGAGGTTACAGGGGCTATAGCCCTCGCCATTGGTTCTAAATTACCAGTAAGATAAATTGCAAAGATTTTTAATACTGCAATAACTTTTCAAATTTACATTTGCAAACTTCAGTATAGGAAAGACTCCAAACCATCATTTCCCTGAGGAGTGGGGGTGTTTTGAAAACACTTATAACATATTAGACAAACCCCCCCTCTTGGCGCCCCCCTTGACCAAGTTCTAGATCTGCCACTGTCCTATTTTCTACGAAAGTATAAAGAAAGAGAGAGGTAACAGGACAAAAGAAGTAGGAAAAGGGGAGAAGTCAATTTAAGGGACAGCAGGCCTGAAATAGCTTGAAGACAAGAAAAGGCAACTAGAGACTGAAAGGGGAACCGTTACACAAGGGAAGGAGGTAAATGAAAGGACGGATATCCAGGGGGAAGGGGGTAAAGAATTGATACTGGCGTGTCAAGAAGGAGCAGTGTCAAGAAGGAGCAATGTGAAGAAGGTACAGAGGAAGATGTAGCAAATGTTATAGGGGAAGAAGGCAGAGTCAGTGGCTAAAGATGAAAGAAGTGAGGCAAAAGGAAAAGGCTACAAGAGCTAGTAATAAAATTAGGGCAAGAAAAAAAGAAAAAACTGAAATAGTTAAAAAAACTGCGAAAAAGTCTGAAGGTAAAGTTACATAAAGTATTGATAAAAACAACAAGTTAAGAGGAAAAAGTTTTTATCAAACCAAGCTTTTATAATGTTTTATTTAGTGGCAATAATACAGCTTAATTTTGCAACAATAAACAATAGATACATTTACTCTCGCCATAACGAAATGTCCAATTGTTACAACAATCAATTCGTAGTAATGAGTTAGTACCATTAGAACACGAACCAATGAACCGATTTGAAAATTTTTTTCTTTATCATAAATTGTCATCGATTCTGCCTAAGTGTGTCAAATTGCAGCTCCCTAGCTTGTCGGAAAGTTGGTTTAATATTGATTACAGGATTTGACCTAAAGAAACTAACACAGCAAAGTTAATAAAAGCTTATAAAAAAGGGGGGAAGAACTCTTGTAGTGACTAGTATAAAAATGAAAAACAGCTTGCTAAAAACAAAGGAGAAGAAGAAAAAAGCGATAGAGGTTAACTTGGAGTTACGAGAGAGGAAAATAATAATAACATTAAAAAATAAAATCAAAATACGGTAGTAGAAAAGACAATGTCGACCAACACTCGGACACGGGCCACTTGTTGGACGCGGATTTACTGCTTGGCTAAGCGGAAATGGATGGGTTGCAGGAGGGGAAAAAACTGATCACTGGGGAAGTTGGGAGCGTTTGAGGACACGTCTGACCTCAGTGACAACTAGAGACTAATAAATATGAATCATATGCCATTTATAAGCCTCAATTATGTGATGTAATTTGAGCTAGTATAGCTCCCAATAATTTTTTGTAACATTACTGGTTTACAGATTTCACTTTGTGTGCTTAAATTTTGCTAGCCTTAGTTTTGTTTAATAATCAATTAAACCACTTTTCAGTCATTTTACCTAACCAGTTGTCTGTTGATTCATTCCTAATATCGAATCTTTGAATCTGGATGACGTTCCTAGTGAGTGGGAGGTCACAGTTTACATTACACAATGCACATTTTTGCGGGTAAGAAAGTTAATTTTGTTACATTGCAAGACTGAATTTATAACTCATAATAAACTCTATCAGTGTGAACCGGTAATAAAAGTTTTAAATTATTTATTACTGGAAGCTGACGACAATATGGAGAGAAAATGCATTAGCGATATAGGAAATGAAACAAGCAACTACGAAAGTTATGCAGATTTTAAATATCGTCTTTATTCTAACTTGTTGTGTAACGTGTCCCCCTCAGGCCCATTTCCAGAGTCAGGAACAGTCAAAAGTCACTATGTACGATATCCGGAGAGTAACAGAATGTTTTTGTTAGAAAATGTTGCACAATAAACATTGCGTGATTTGATGCGTTATCATGACGCAGAAAACACTATTCCTGCCACTTGTCGCACTGCATCTCCGTTAACTTGATGCAGGGCCGATAGCGTCTCTGAAGTTGATTTTCCCAATTTGCATATAAACCTGGTGTCCGCATGCTGTTTGAATTCCAACATTGCGACGAATGACCGACACTCGCGTCTATTTCAAACGAAACAGTAACGAAATGACACACTAAAATCTGTCAAGCCTGATTGCGCCTGAGAGAACAGATGTTGTTCTCCCTTCCGCAAAAGTAGGATTGCTATCTTCTCGATTGTTCGCCGTCTGTTGAGGAATTCATGGAACTCTTTGGATGCCCCTCGTATATTCTTTCTCTTTATGTGAGGAATGTTTCCTGAAAGTTTGGCCGTACCATTTTGTTTCACATTGTTTATAGTAATTTAAATGTATGCTCTAACCTGTCAACGAAAAATGGACTGGGCGTGGACAGTTAAATTTTGATATCAATTGCCAGACATTGCTGCAAAGTAAAATGTATAATGTCTAACAACTGATGTTGGAAATTAATTGGACGCCCAATCCTAATTTCGTTGGACAAATGAAATATATAGTTGTTTACATATATTAACAAACTAATAATAAGCTTATTTATATTTGTTATTAATAGTTACTTGTAAAATTAGCTTACCTCGATCCTGTCTACCTTGTGGCTCTGGAAATTTTTCTAATAAAATTAGCAAAACATTGAAAAATTATTTTTGCTATATGAAAATTAATTTTTTTTAAAAATGTGCATATTTGTGGCTCTACATAATATAACTAATTATCTCAATATACAGGGTGCTCGGAATATGTAGCAAAATTTTAAAGGGTGGTAGACGAGACCAAAATAAAAGCATTTTCTTTCATAAAATGTGTCCGGAAATGACGCGCTTAAGCGCTGGCAGTGAAATAACACATGAAAATTTAAAGAAAACCAAGATTGAGCTATCAAGCGTGTGGAAGTATTGAGCTGAACTGCACGTAGAATATTTTCTTCCACTGCAGGAATTCTGGCAGTTCTACATCCCATCTGCTACCCCTGAAAAATCCACTTTTCAAAGCTGGCAGTGCACACGCTCGACCGTTGTTGATTCGGCAGTTGTGTCATCGGGAATCATTCCCTGTACAGCCTCTGAGCAGCTAGTCCGTTTCCTTTCACTATCCTATACGTCATATGAATATTTGCAGGCTCTGCGTTTGTAAAGAGATGCATGCTGTTGTTAATCCCAGCGGGAAAATAACGCCTTTACTCCCAGACTTCATGGACTGCCATGCTTAAACACGTTATTTCCGAATGCACATTCTATGAAGGAAAATGCTTATTTTGGTACACTCTACCACCCTTTAAAATTTGCCACATATTTTCCGAACACCCCATGTACTCATAATTGTTCAAAGAAAGTAAAATAAGAAACTTTACTTTCGTAATTTTCATTAAGAAATAATAAAAATTATAATATTATTATCTTACTGAATGTTTGATATGTGCATGTGAATCCCTGATCTTCAAGAACAGAATAATTATTTGAAAAGTATAAAACTTTCATCTTATCTTGATATGAAACGAGTGAGTTTATCTTCTGTTTTCCACAATAACTAATAAATAACAAAAATAAATAATTACCTAAGTTGAAAATGGAAAATAAAATTATTCCAAATTGATGATATGATAATTTCCATATAAAATTAAATTAGTAATGTACAGATCGAATGTACTTTTAGTTCAATGAAAATATACACTGTCATATCACTGAATTATGACTACCCACTTAGTACTGGGAGTAGTCATCCTTTGCCGCTATAACTGCTGCTAGGTGTCATGGCATGGATGCAAGAAGTGCGCGGTTTGGATCCGATGGTAAGGCAGTCCATTCCGCTTGAAGCGCTGTCCACGGAGCTTCGAGAGTCATAGGTGGAGGGTCCAGCTGCCTTACATGGCGATCAAGGTGATCCCACAGATGTTCGATCGGGTAGATGTCCGGCGAATTAGCAGGACAAGGGAGCACTCGGAAGTTAGTAGAGTGTTCCTCGAATCCTGGTGTCAGCATCAAACCGGAACGTCAGCATCAATCCTGCAGTGGTGTAAAGAACGGTGTGATTAGACAGTAGACGAATGGAAAAAGGTGATGTGGTAGGACGAGTAACGTTACACATTGTTTTGCACCGATGGCTGGCAGAGAATTTGGCGGCAGCCCCATGAAGCGATGGGCCCCTCATGTGTTGTGAACACATTTCAAGCTGCAGGAGGATGTGTCGTGGTATGGGCCATGTTTTGTTGGTATGGCAAAGGTCCTCTGATATTCCTTCACAGTTGACTGAAAGCCAAAGACTACCTGAACGTTGTTGCAGATCAAGTTTATCCTGCAATGATGCATTTGTACCCAAATGGTAATGGTTTCTTCATGAATGACAATTGCATCGAGCAAGAATTGTTCAGGAGTGGTTTTCTGAACATGACACCAAAGTTGCAACATTTGCCGTGGCTAGTGCAAAGTCCGGATTTGAATTCAATCGAGAATGTTTGGCATCTGCTTGCGTCGAAGGCATCCACTTCCATCTGCTCTGCAGGACCTGAAGGTCTCTCTGACGAATGCATGGTCTGCGATTGCCTTACCTGCATTGCAACACCTTCTAGAGTCCATGCCAAACCGCGTATGTTCTGTAATTACAGCCAAAGGAGGGTTCATACCATATTGAATGAAGGTTTCTAATTCATTGGCCGGTGTATGTATTTTGATAATTGCAAATTGTAATAGTTTTGTCTCATAAATAATATTTTATCTGCATATGGATTAATTTATTGAATGTAGCCTATTGTGGCTTGGAACTTTATCTTAATAGACTTGCACTAAATTTAGTTATTGATATACTTGCTCCAATAAATTTAGTGAGGCAAAACTATTATCAAGTGTTAATGATTTCTCATTAACTGTTTGCATTTTATTCTAGTTTGAAGCCTTCAGTTCTCATCTCTTTAATTGTGCGACTGCTTCCTGATGGCAAATTTCCGGAATGCAGGAATTGTCTAGAAGTGAAGTCAACTCCACTACTGAGCTTCGAGGTGCAAACAGTTTCCTTTGTTCTCGTCACCATAACAGTTTAACAACGATAATTAACAAACTGTTTTTCATCAGGAACAATTCTGGTATTTATTCTTACCACAGTAAAATCCACATCAATGAAGTTTAAGGATTATCTCTTCAAAGCTAATCATATTAATTTGTACAATTTATACTTAATTGAAATTAATAAACTATAAATGTTTTCTCCACACCTTCTTGTCTCATTGGTTACTTGAAGAAGGTGTGGAACCAGAAGGTGTGGATAGTTTTGGCATGTGACAGGAGGCGTGGATAGTTTTGGCAGCAGAAGCCAGCAACGACAAATTGCCCTCTGTTGGTGCTGTCAGCGTTCTTCCAATGCGATGCTTAAACTACAAGAAGCAAATTCAAGATTTGTGAAGGTGTGGAGAGTTTTGTGTGGACAGTATTAAGAAGAAGACTGGGTAAGAAAAACTTTTCACTATTAAGTCAATTGTAGTTAAGTACAAAGAGCCAAGTACTAATAAAATGAAAAAGTACAGACGGAAAAACTGCTCACAAAAATTATCGACAAAAGTTGTTGTATGGCATACATAACAGAACCAAAAGAGGCACATATTCAAGCCTATAGAAAATTAACGAGGGATAATAATGTTGTCGATCCTGAGTTAATAGTTGAGTACTTAATGCATACGTTACCATTTCACGCAAAATTGCATCTGGCCAATTACGAAGGAATAGACATTGAAATATTGTATGCGGAAACAGTTAAGTGGATGAAAGGCCCACCAGTTCCGGAGTACAGGTCCTCTAGTTCAGAAAGTGAAGAGGAAGTTAATTATCAGTTGGATCAAGTGAGTAGCCTAATAGCACAGACGCACATAGTCATTTTTTGGCTTTTTGAGTTAGGAGTGGTTTCCCATGGTATTTTCCCCGCTGAATTCAATGGCACTATCCTTTTGAAGCAAAAGTGGCTAGAAATGGCTTAAAATTCAGTTTAAAGTGTGATGTGTGAAGCAAAAACGGACATGTAAAATAGCGCTTTGAAGCAAACACATACGCATCCTTATAAACCAATGGGAACTTAGGATTTTGGTCATGTGAACAAAATGGCCACCTACATCGTGTGATCTGCTGCTGGATGCTTGGCTTGGTGAGTAATGTTGTTTCTTGCTATCTACACAATTTACAAAGTTTTAGTAATTATTATCTTTATTTTAATAGTTAATTAATGAATTTAAATTAAAATGGATATCCCGGTTGTTGAAGTGAGTCCTAGGAAAGCTAGAAAACGTCGCAGTAAGCCTGAAACGTGGCAAAGGAATCGTGAGAAAATCGAGAAGTTAGTGTCAAAATATGCGTTTTACAAGAATTGTGCATAATAGTAATATTAGTGTATATTATTTTAAATTACTGGCTATAATAATATTGTTTATTAATGATTGATATTGTGTTGTTCTATTTAAATTTACAGATACTCAGCAAAAGAACTGCCAGTATATCTTAAATGCAGTCACAAAGCTACATTTCAGTATATCAAGGATTTCCATGCTTCATTTTATTCTGTACCTGAAAAAACTAAGCAAGATGCTTTCATGCTTAAATATTGCAAAGCAGAACCTCCAAAGAGATGTCGAAAAACAAATCCAAAAAAGATTAAACAACTAAGCTATCAATATTTCATTAGGAATTCAGCTGGCAATAATGTGCAAGTTTGTAAAAGCACTTTTTTGAACATTTTGAACATCACCAAGCACCGAATTATTGGAATTTTTACTAAATTCAAAGTTGATAATAATGATGTCCCTGTTGAAACCAGAGGTAGTGACCACATGGTAAAAAAATTTGAAGCCAAACGAAATACAGTGAAAAATTTCATCTGTAACTTAAAGGCTGTGAAAGCCATTACAGTCGAGGTAAAAGTGAACGTTATCTACTTATCATCTGAGCTTACCACTGCTTGAAAAAAAGCATGTTTCAACATATTTAAAAAAAAGTTACAATAGTATTTTGTAATAAATAAAATCTTTTATTTTCCATTATAATAATAAAATTTTGTGATAATTGTTATTGAGTCGCAAAGTTAAAACGTACTTGAGTTGCATGCAAACACAGACACAGTCCACATTATGAAGCAAAGGCGGAAATCGCAATTTTGGACTTCACTTTTCACATTTAAACAATAAAAAAGTAGGTGGTAAAGGCAATTCATTTAATTACATATTTTTTAAACTTAATATAAAAAACAAAATTATTAATTTAACATAAAAAACAAGCTACAACAGAAAAAGGCGTTTTTTTCAAAATCACATTCGTGGCGTATGTCCGTCTTTGCTATTAGGGTACTCAAGTAGAGATAGAAAATTGTTTGATTAACTCTTCAAGAGGAGATACGCTCTCTAGACGAAAGAGGAGATGCAACCAAAGAAAAAAGCGGAAAAAGAGTAGTTGGTCTGATGGAAGACGTTTTTCGAATCCGCAATGGTTCTATAGTGAACATAAAAGTATAGATGACGATTACTTGCAGTGGAGAAATTATTGTACTTTTATGTGAGTGGTTTTTATGTTTATTCCATAACCAAAAAAACTGATGCCATTTTAGAATATGGAAATCAAGTTTGACATGAGGAATGGAAACAGAACATGTTCATCAATTTAAATGAAAACAAAAGTTGATAGTGCGTCTATTAAAAAGTAAACTTATAGATGTTTTGACACATAGTTTGATTATTTCACTTCTGTGTGACTAGTATTCGCGGAAATGGTGCTATAGTTTTCCTCTTTTTATATCCAAACACACACACACTTTCATTGTTACTCTCTCCTAAAATGGTTGGATTAACTGAAAAAACACCAAGAATAAAACATTTGTCAAATGGTTTGTACAATCTGAAAATACCATTAAAATAGGCGTTTTTATTGCGAATTTCAAAGTTGACTTGCATATTCGAAAATGGCGTCGTTTTTTTGGGGGGAAATGGAATACACATAAAAACTCCTCACATAAAAATACAATAACTCTTTCTGTTTGGTGTCAGTTTCAGTTTTGACATGTGCGTTTTAGTTTTTAATTTTTGCAATTCTTTCACTTTCTCTTTCTGGTTTTGACTTTACATTTGTAGTCTTTGTTTTACCAGGTTTTAGAGAGACTGGGTCTGGCTGAATAAAACATGGGGGACCAAGTTTGCTCAAGAACAACTGTCTCATTTAATAGTGTTTAAATTAGTATCATTAACTTAGCAGACACATATTTTTGATCCTTCGAGCGGGATCTTCAGAAACAGTCGTTTCTACAGTGAAATTCGATTGTCAAGTCAGTCATTAGTGTGAATAATCAAGTATGTGAAATAATCAAGGCTTTTTGCTTTAACGAGAATGAGTACTTATTTGAGCTCGGCGACTGAATCATTATCCAGTGAGCAGCCCATGACCATTACTATAGATGATGTTTGTGTGCGAGCAGATCATTTGGAGCAAGCATGGACTGAATACAATGAGGTCAATATAAAGATACTTGAATTGACAACAGTGGAACAACTGAAGCACATGAAGCAGAGGATTCTGGAGTGGAGGAGAAGTACCTGAACACCAAGGCAGGCTTTCAGAAATTAATTCACCAGATACAACCCCAGATTGTGAGTCAAAATCTAATGACCAATACTATTAATAATATTAATACAGGGACAACTAGGATAACACCAGATGTTAAATTACCTCACATGGATCCACCAAGATTCGCTGGTGATTATTTGACTTGGTCTACATTTAAAGACTTGTTTAATTCAATTGTGCGTAACAGTAACCAGATCACTGACGTTTTAAAATTACATTATTTGAAAAACTATCTGCAAGGAGAAGCATCAACCCCCCTGCAGTCATTAGATACCACAGAAGCAAATTATGCAGATACATGGAAATTACTGCAAGATCGATATGAAGTTAACAGAAAAATTATCTTTTGTCATATGCAGAAGTTGTTTACTCAACCATCGGTTACAAATGAGTTACCAAGTGAATTAAGAAAACTATTAGATACAACAACCAAATATGTTAGAGCATCAGGAGTACTGGATGCCCCTGTTGACCAATGGGATCATATTCTTGTCTATTTCACTAGTGAAAAATTGGACAGTGAATCCTACAAACAACGGGAGTTGTCAATATCAGAGAAACGCTTCCACCCTTTAAAGAGATGCACAATTTCTTGGATCAACGTTGTCGTGCACTAGAAAATTCGAATACAATCACATCCACGACCTCCAAGATCTATGTCAAATCAACACACCGCAAGAGTGTCTAGGTGCATCCAGTTTCAATGGCATTGTCTTGCCCAACCCGCGGTAAGGAACATTTCTTTTTTAACTGGGAAAGATTTTTAAAATAAATACCCAGGAACGTCAAGCCATAGGAAAAGACATGTAAACTGTGTTTTAACTGCTTGAGACATAGTCATTACGAAAATAGTTGTTTCATCAAAAAATAGATGTCGTAAATGTGACAAGAAGCACAATACATTAATTCATTCTGATGAACCATCATCAGTGATTATAAATTCAAGCACACCTGAACAGGAATTGCAAGATCCTAGTGTAAATACGTTGTTCACAAACAAGAATCAGAAACAAGTATTACTAGCAACCTTGGATATTAAGATAAAAGATGCAAGAGCATGTTGTCACAAATGTCGAGTGCTTTTGGACATAGCCTCAGAAGCAAACTTCATCGCTGATTCTATGATGCAACGCTTAGGTCTTCGTCGTGCAAGAGCTTTAGAACATGTTACACGTATAGCTGCATCACAATTAGGTTCCACTCAAGGTTCTGTACAGCTAGATTTACAATCGGAATCAACTGGATATACTTTGCAAGTTCATGCCTTAGTTTTGCACAAGATTAGTGGTGTCTTGCCGAAGCAAAAAATTGAAACTTTGGATCTGCAAGAACTGAATCATTTACAGCTGGCTGAACACAACTTCTACATGCCAGGAAAAATTGGTATACTCATTGGTGCTCATCACTATCATGATAAAGTTAAAACAGCTAAGTTAAAATTACTAAATGGACTCACATATGCAGTAGACACGAAATTTAGGTGAGTTATCACAGAACCCATTTCAGAAGAATCATCAAGATCCATTTCAGCGCATCTCTTAACTACTGATCTTCAGAAATTTTGCGAATTAGAAGAGGTACAACCTCAACAGTTTGCTACAGAAGAAGCCACACTGTGTGAAGAACATTTCCTAACAACACATTCACGGGACCAAGAGGGTCGGTATATTGTATCACTACCCTGTAAGGAAAACATCACCAAACTGGGTAATTCTCTGGAGTTGGCAACACGAAGACTTAAGGCGACTGAAAGTCGACTTAACAGTTCAGAAGAACGAAGACAACAATGTCAAACATTCATGGAACAATATGAGCAATTAGGCTATATGACAGAGGTCTCAAGTCGAGCAAAATCAAGCAATACACTCAATTATCTTCCTCATCATTTTGTTATGAAGGAAGACAGTACTACTAAAAAGTTACGTGTATTGTTTGATACCTCAGCAAAGACATCAACTGGCCTTTCCTTAAATGGCAAATTGGCAATCATACATACATGATTGGAGGCAAAATGCAACATGACTTGTCTGATATATTGTTAAGATTCAGATCAAATCAATTTACACTGTGTGCTGATATAGAAAAATTGATCGGCAGATATTCGGCAGATATTGATCAAGCCTGAGGATCGTCAATAGCAACATATACTTTAGCGTCGGTATCCATCACTTCCAATCAAAATCTATCAGTTAAACACAGTAACGTATAAAACAGCATGAGGGCCTTTTCTTACGGTAAGAGCATTACACAGCAGCTCGCTAAAGATGAAGCTCATGATTTCCCTCAAGCGGCAAATGTAGTCATGCAAGATTTTTTTCTTGTTGATCTCCTGACAGGAGCAGATGCCATCAACGACGCACAACATTTGTGCAGCAAACTTATTCATCTACTTCAGCGTGGATGTTTCAATATAAGGAAGTGGCCAACAAATGAGCCACAAGTATTACGGCATTCATCACCAGAGTTATGCAAAGATCATTCCTTGACACAGTTCGTGTTTGAAGATTCAGTCAAGACATTGGGTTTAGTATGGAATACCAAAAGTGACACCTTAATGTATCATATTTGTACATTAGACAAAGAAGAAGAGACAAAGGAGCATCCTTGCAGAGATTTCACGTTTATATGATCCACTTGGTTAGTTATCCCCTGCTGTCATTCGGGCAAATCATAATACAGAGATTGTGGTTGTCAGGCGTTGATTGGGACCAGGATATATCAGTCAGCATACGCAACGAATGGAAACAATTGAAAAATGATTTACCATCAGTACAGAAAATTCAGATTCCAAGATTTGTTATTGACCGAAACAAGGAATTACAGATACATGGATTTTGCGACGCACCTGAAGTAGAATATGGTGCAGTTTTTTACTTGAGATCCACAAATCTAAATGGAGAGGTGAATAATCATTTATTATATGCCAAAACAAGGGTTACACCAATAAAGCAAATCCCATTGCTCAGATTGCAATTGTGTGCTATAGTACTGTTAACTAAGCTCTACAAAAGAGTGAAAGATTTTTTATTATCTTTGAATTGGCAGGTGTTCTTCTGGAGTGACTCAAAGGTGGTGCTTGCATGGCTTAAGGGTCATACATCTCGATGGAAGTCATTTGTTATCAATAGGGTTACAGAAATCCAGGAGGCCACTTTTCCAGAGCAGTGGCAATATGTAACTACACAGAATAACCCAGCAGATTTGTCATCTAGAGGAGCTTTCCAGCTCAGTTGCTACATGCAGATAAGTGGTGGTATGGACCAGAATTCATCCTATTAGATGCAATTGTTTTACTGGGTGTGACTGAATAAAACATGGCGGAGTAAGATTTGCTCAAGAAAACCTGTCTCATTTATCAGTGTTTAAATTTGTCTCATTAACATAGCAAATATTCACTTCCATTGAAAATACACTGTCAGATTTTATTATAAATGTTAGCTATTGGTTTGCTACAGGTAAGACACCCTGTAATGTATTATCCCTCCTATTCCCTGAAGAATTCTTTGTGGTGGGGGGTTGTAACATTCTTTAACTTATGTAAACTTTGTTATGAATTT
>JAHWFO010035751.1:22817-43085 GCA_023313115.1 Rhysida immarginata | reverse complement strand
TTTTGGAAAAGAGGTACACGTATAACACTTTCTTTTGATTCCTGACAGTCTTATTAAGGCTGAAGGGAGTGCAAAAAAAGCTTTCTTCGTTGCCAGAATGTATTCTACAATTATGTGTAGATCTAATGTGCCGATCTAATCATTACCCCGTTAAGCAACAGTTCGAAAGTACAGGGAAAATATATACACGATGCTCTCATAAAAAAAAAAGTAATAAAAAGTTAAAAATCTACTTTCGACCCGCCGCCTTTTAACCAGGGGCGGATTTAGACTTGATGAGGCCCTAAGCTATATGAAACCCCTACCATGTTAAACTAAGATTGTGAGGCATTACAGAAGAGGCCTACAGCGTGTGAGGACCTAAGCTGTAGCATGGTTATTAGAAGTTAGGACCTAAGCTGTAGCATGGACCTAACTTCTAATAACCATGGCTGTAGCTTATTCAGCTTATACGTAAGCCCTTGATCCTTGTAGTGCTCCAAATACACATAATAAATTTCGAAATAATTGAACAGAAAGTTTCCATCCCTACTATTAAATGAGTACACAGTGAAATATAAATTCACACAACCCAACATTTACACTTATTATAAAGCCGAAGATCAATCAGCCGGCCAGATGGCCGAGAGGGCTAGGGCGTAGGCTTTCTATAAAAGTTCTCGAGCCCGCCTGGTTGTGGGTTCGAATCCCGTCGTGGGCATGGATGTTTGTGTTTGTCCCGGGCTGCTTACAGATATAACTTGTGTAAAAGGCTCAAAATGACCTTAGTAGTCGACGCCAAAAATTCTAATAACCCAACCAACCAATCAGCATAATGAAGAGTTATTAAGAATCGATTCCTTTTATACCCGAAACATCTCAAAGCAGGCTTACAGATTATATCCGCTACGTTTCCCTTTATTCCACCTTTTACTTTAACATTTGGAACACGGTCCCATAAACTCAAACCAGCCACACCTCTTAAAAATTCATCTCCACAGCATTCAACCGTTTCTTATGCTCCCCATGCAATCTCAAGTTTCCTACCACAACTGTATGCTGGCCAATATGGATGAGAAATGTGAGAAATGAAGGCCAAGGAAAGTGTGGCAGGTAGAGCTTGTATGGTTTGAAAGTTGGAATAAAAGGCGAATGACGAAAAGAATGAGAGCGAAGGAAGCAAAAATTGTGCGTAGAGACTGGGGTGTGTGGTATCGTTTATTTGGAGTGGTTAACGCTAAGTTTCTTTCCTTCTATATCTTGCCTACCCTCTTTGGAGGATTAAGGCTTGTTGCTGTTAACTTATTTTGTTGGAAAACCTATTCTCCTACTAATCTGCAACAGTTTTGCCGTTTATCTTAGGTTAACTTCCAAGATAGGTCGTTTTCTATCAAACTTAAGTAATTTAAATTCAATTATTTGAGCGCTAATTTTGGTAGTGCTTCCTAATCTCCATCTCTTCGTGTATCCATATCTTATCTCTGTCCTTGCCCTTCCACAAAATGCTCATCCACTTGTCGATCTCCAGGAAGCGGTGCTCCAGGTGGTCAGCATGGCAGGCTTATGATCTTTATTGATCCATGAGCGCCTATGCTCTCGGAATCGTTCGTGGAATAATCGAACTGTGAAACCGATGTAGTGGGTACCACAATCAGGGCAAGTGAGCTTGTATACTCCAGAGCTTTTGCAAATGTCCAAATCGTTGTCCTGTGCTCTTGGGTTTAATACAAACGGTTGTTGTCTTTAGTCCTAAATGAGACGCCGAGTCACCATCCTGTGTTCAATGTTTGTTTTATTCCAGGGTTTTTGTGTTTTGTCTTTCTCTTCTACACCCGTCTTTCCTTTGTCTTGGAACTCAAATTTCTACTTTCCTATTCCCAAAGTCATCTCTTCGACTCCTCCTGAGTTTAACCGAAAGTTTTCTTCAAAAATTATTCGACTTCAGCTATTTCAACATGAACTGAAAAACGTATTGCAATCGGGTACTGTTTCCTTTTGCAAAAATCATTTGACAAGTATGAGCTTAGCGGTCACCAACACACGTACAGTTAGGTGCAAAATTATAAGATCATTACTGTTTACTTAGATATTATGAACAGCCGTTATTTTCTACACAACTTAATAACATCATTGGATCTAAACCAGTAAAAAACTATACATTACATGTAAGATAAAGATATTTTAAATTTGCAAATTATTACAGATATTTATTGTTTTAACCATAGTGCAAAATATTAGGCCCATGAACAAAATTCTTTTCTTAATAATCAGTTATTTATTAATAGTGCTTCCCTTTCATTTAATTACATCAATACAACGTTGGGTCAGTAAATCAGCAAGTTTTTTCATATCTTTTAGACCCTGTTTATCCCAAGCTTTTTCAATTGCAATTTTCAGATCTGGTTAGATATTGAAGTGATAAATTTTTTCCGTCAACTCGATAAATATTCCCCAAATATTTTCTACGGAGTTTAGATCTGGACTGATGGCCGGCCAGTCTAGGACATTTATTTTCTGGTCTTAGAGCCGTTCTTTTGTTATTTTGGAACAGTGTATCGATGCATTACTTTGCTAGAATATAAAGTTTTTCCCAGAAATATTTTTTTGGACCTGGGAGAAGATGAGTTTTAAGGGTTTCAGCGTACTTTACAAAGTCTTGTTTTCCTTCCAGAAAGGCTAATTTCAGTTTACTACCAGCAGCAAATCCAGCCTATACCATTAGTGACTTGCCACCTTATTGACGTTTTGAAAAGTATATTGGATCTTTACTATCTGGTCCATTACAATTAAGTTTTTTTTCGTCACTGAAAATTATTTTCGACCAGTCTGTCTTGATTGAGGTTTTTCAGCAAATTGAAGTTGTTGTTACTTATGGTGGTGTGTAAGACGTGGTTGAAGTTTTGGCTTTTCCTAGTTCATAAATGTTACACTTGTATTGTTCTTCTTACTGTCCAAACTGAAACATCCTTCTTCAGATGTGCAGCGATCTCCTTCGCTGTCATGGTCTGAGAACTCGTCTTGCGAATTACCAAGAATTCTTCTGTTTTTGACCATTTTTTGAGCCGACCAGATGGTTTCTTCACTCCATTATTATCTGAATCTTTTAAGAAATTTAATATAACTGTTTTAGATCTTTCTAAATTTTCAGCAATTTGTCGTGAGGACAAACCAGCATCTTTAAATATTTGTCCTTTTTCCTTCTCACACAGTGTGCAACCTTTGCTTATTTTGAGTGTATACTGTAGATAAAAATGAACAATTTCAAATAATTTGAATTTTAGCTGCTTTTTTGGACAAATGTATTTTAATTTTTGAGGGATATTAGACTGTACTTATATTTTCTCAGTAAGAGAGATTTTTCTGAACGGACTTATAGTTTTGCACCATAGTTAAATTACTAAATAACGTATAATAAATTGAATATTCAAATTCTTATTTGCTCCCAAATTCTACAGGTTTAAGTTGGTATTCTGAATAAGATAAAAATGATAAATCATATCTCAATAACGATTGTTCGTCATATTGAAAAAAATGATGCTTTTGCGCAGTATATTTATTGATCGTACTTTTAAACGGTAATACAGAGTCCGCCAAAAGAAGTATCTACACTTTAGTAGACGCCATCTATGGACGTTTAATCTGTGTGTATACATTTTTGGAAATTATAAGTTTTTCTTTCAATACCACACTATTCCCTTATTGCTAATTTGCAAGGACAATGGATAGGATGAAGAGGTACAATTCAGATCCTCACAGCTCTCCAGATTTAACGTTTGTAGATTTTTATTAAGGGGGATGTACACTGATTGGAAGAAAGTAATTGGACACTTTCGATTTTAGACGCTTTGTCGAATATCTAGAAAAATACTTGACGAATTATCCTGAAAATTCAGGGCTTTAAAAAGGATGTTACACCTCATATATTTCAGCGAAGGTTTTCTCCCGAAGGCAAATAAGGGACCAGCAGAGAAGTAACCAAAAAATAATGTTTGGAATCGCCCTGTAAAACATAATGCTTGAAATGCACTGTAGCTGTAGCATATGCTTAAGAGGCTTGTTTTACTTTTCTGTGTTCATTTGTATGAGAATAGCACGTATATTCATGGAGATATAAAGGTTTCTTTAAAAAGGTCGAAATGTTTTCCTAAGTTTTTTGTTTATAACACGCAGGATTTTCAACCCAATGCAATGCCATTTACAGGAAACTTGACAAACTACATTACAGACAACAACCTGCAATCAGAATAGAAAAATATTAAATATTTGATGAAATATGAGCATTTTTACTAAATAATGTTTAACTGCGCATGCGTTATCAAATTGTCTTTTGCATAATTTATTAGCCAAATGTATAGAGCTACTCTTATAAAAAGCCCAAGCAAATATCTTGAAAATTCAGAAAGATATCGTCGATAGAAAGAGTTGAATTTCAGTTGCTCTCAAAAATAAACAAAACGATAAGGGGTTTTCTCCAAATTTTTATTTTTGGATCGGACACCAGTATCAACTTCTTCTTCCCTTACGAAAACATTCGATCTTTTTAAAGAAACCTTTATATCTCCATGAATATACGTGCTATTCTCATACAAATGAACACAGAAAAGTAAAACAAGCCTCTTAAGCATATGCTACAACTACAATGCATTTCAAGCATTATTTTTTACAGGGCGATTCCAAACATTATTTTTTTGGTTCACTTCTTTGCTGGTCCCCTATTTGCCTTCGGGAGAAAACCTTCGTTAAATATATGAGGTGTAACATCCTTTTTACACCCCTGAAATTTCAGGATAATTCGTCAAGTTTTTTTCTAGATATTCGACATAACGTCTAAAATCGAAAGTGTCCAATTACTTTCTTCCAATCAGTGTATGTTGTGTATCGCAGAAAACCGGCAACATTGACAGCCCTTTGGGAAGAAATTGCAATGTACAGTAATCCCACTGGACACTTTGCCCAACGTTGTCCAAGGACCAGTTCGTCTTACTAATAAGTGTCTGGAGTCTAATTGCAATCACTATGAGCACTTCTTGTCCCAAGCATATTGCAACAAACGGTGTATTTCTATCGCTGCCCGTTTAGTTTTTATTGATTTTTCAAATATACTGGTATACCGGTCATTTTTGAAACACCCGGTATATACACTTTTTTTTGGACTCTGGATAAAAACTAATTATCGAGAGGACTTACAACAAGGCTCTCCTCTCGGGCCATTGCTGTTTTGCATATTTCTGTTTCATCTCAAAACAGAAATTTGATTTTATCGTTTACGCTGATGATGTGAAGTAGTTTAAAAAATTCGGCGATACTGATACTCATAAAATTAACTAAGTTTGGATTTGGGTATAAATTATACAAAGAAATTTTCTTATTGCCTCACGCCTTTAATTATTCTATTCTCGTTTCGTATTTATGGCGTTTACAGGCATTTCATTCCTCCTGTATCATTAAAAATAGTTTTAAGGTTTTCGTTTTACCTAAATTATAATATTATCGGCTTAGAGTGAAAAGGCGCTAGCTCCATCTTTTACTCCAAATCAAATTTTGGTATCATTCGAAAGAGAAAGAGAAGACGCATCGTTTAAGATTGGCTGTGAATATGATAACCGAGTTAAATTTGTGTAAATCAATGATATTAAAATTGCTCAGTTGGAAGCATTCAGATCACTCCAATCACTCCAATCAAAATGTATGGACAGAGATGCTTTGACGTTAAATGCTTGTTCAAATAATTTTATCGAATATTCATTGATTGGCTGAAGTCAAATTAGGTAAGAAATATTCATTATACTAATTAAGAGGTAACACTGCACAAGGAAAACACTGCCGTTTTCAAACTGAGAGATAAAATATCCGTTTAAAAATTTAGCCATAAATTTAGATAATAAATATGTAGCCGAATTTTTAGTACATGTAATGGGTCTGAAAGATAACCCAGGTTTATGAATCTTTTATAAAAAGCAAATTTTATTTGGAAAGGAATTTACTTCTTTAATTCTTTAGCTATTTTTTATCAATAAAATTAAGTTTAACTAAATCATAATCTTTTTTAAAGTTTGGTTATAATAAAATTTAGATTTGTCACTTGTTTCTTTAACAGAAATTGCATTGTTCTGTAAATATTCATTTGGTTTACTAATATAGCCTTCCATAGTACTAATAGTAACCATTTTTCCCTTATCGGCTTGTGTAATATAATTATTTTACTTCAACGTATTATCTCATCATAAAGATTATTATTTCTAAGATTCATTTTTTAGAGTTATCCGTACATTTATTGAATTTATTTTTGGTTAATTTTTATACTTTTTTATACTAAGATTAATTTACCGAGTCAGTTAATCTGCTATCGTATTGGAAGAGAATTTAATTTTCGTTAAAGGGCAACTCCAGCGAAAATGAAAGTAGGGTTAGGTAGGCTTAAAATATGCTGCCAATTAAGGATATACTCAAGATTTTCCGATGAATGTTGGGCACTTATTAAAGTAGAACGTTTACATCATGCATTCTATGGCGCGCGTCAGTGAGTTGTGATGCGGTCGATGACGCATCATACTGGCTTTCGCGTGCAGCCGCTTCATCAACCTACGGGACTGGTGTGAGCGAAAAACTGTACAAAATTTTGAAAAATAGATCGAAATTTGTCCATCCAGCCATATATGTTTAAGCCAGAATACAATATTGTTGAGACAGATGACGAAAATGTCCACAGTGACGAAGAAAGCGAGGAAATCGTAACTTCTATTTCTAGCAAGAGTGGGAACACAGAATGGTTTTGGCAATGACAGAAGCCATGTGTTATTCGGTGTATCCTGATGCACCCGTATGAGGCGTCTTCGACCGCATCACAACTCACCGACGCGCGCCATGATGTAATCTTTGTATTTTAATAAGAATTTAACATAGATCGGAAAAATATTGAGTATATCCTTAATTGGCAGCATATTTTAAGCCTATTTAACCCTACTTTCATTTTAGCTGGAGTTCCCTTGTTCAAAGGAGAGCTCTGAATAAGAAAATTTGTTCACTGTATATTTTATTTTCTTATAGAAAATAAGTTTTGAATAATTCAACGTAATTTTCTCGATATCAGTGAAAATTTTCCAGTCCTTTCAGTCTCCTACTAATCGGGAATTAATCCTTTCGGAATTTCGACCAACAGGAATTTAGACCTATCGGAATTTGGTTCAATCGGAGTTTTGCATGTCTCCAAGAACCTTAAATTAACCGCTATACTCAAAGTTATCGAAATATACAACATAAACCTTAGCGAAGCTTTCTAAATGGCTAATAGCATTTCATATACACCCTCTATTTCATCAGCTACGCCAAATTCTATAAACCTTCATTTATCTTAATTATGCTTCTTTAAAAAACTATGTAACGTCGTAACCATTTTATGGTTTTAATTTTGAAATGGTCGAACATCACATAAATTTATTTTAAAGAAGGATCGTTATGCTAGACGATTTGGGCTTACTGACAAAGTGTGACGACGTGTCCAGAGAACCACTCAAAACCAGTTAATTAAATAAAACAACATTTATTAAGATACCCAATTGGAGAAAATTGAGTCTTATAAGTGTCTTAAAGATTTTGCAAAATAAAAACATTGTCTTTTGAAATTAATTTAAAATGCCATTTAAATAAAATATTACTCAAGTCAAAGTTTGAAAAAAACTTGGATAATAAATCCAAACCAAACATTATCATTCAAAGTCCAAAAGAGAATACATAATACAGGGTGAATACAAAAATCTGAACCCCCCTTTTATTTTTTGAACCGAAGCAGATATGTCAATTTTGATGAATCCAATGAATAGGAAGTTGTGGATGGCCTATCCCATGGTGCACTTTTCATCATCCCAAATAAGCAGATTAGGACACATTTAAAATCTATCTCAAAAACCGTAAGGGATAGAGAAAAAAACCCAATTGCAAACTTGTTCAGAATAAAAAAACAAACAAAACTAAAAATAATCTTCCAAATCGGACCGACCAATCACCCACAATCACGTGGTGAACTGTTTGTAGCTGCACAAGGAAAACTGAATGTTGACATTTCCACCATGTAAAGCATGCAAATCAAAAAATTAACATAAATTACCATACTCATTCACTTTCATGCGGAAAAGCAAATAAAAGGCATGTTTCAGCACACAGAAGACAGAACAATTCAGGATGGCAAGCTACACTGTTCCGGAAATGGTCAACATGATTTTCTGCTTCGGAGAGGCAAGGAGAAACCTACATGCTGCAGTTAGGTTCTATCGAGACAGATACCCTAACGAACGCCATCCATCTCGTCAAACAATGCGTCACATTATTCAAAGATTCGAGGTTACAGGGAATGTTAATGCAGAACGAGGACGACCAAGGGCACAAGGCGACGAGGATACAACAACACTAGTTCTGGCTGCAGTTGCTGCAAATCCCCACACAAGCAGCAGAGCAATTGCTGCAGATGTTGGGTGCCATCAGAGAACTGTTCTCAGCATTCTACACGCACATCATTTTCACCCATACCATATTCATTGTCACCAGGAGTTACTGCCATTGGATTATGTTGCTAGGGCCGCCTTCTGCAACTGGTTACTTACCTGCCTGGATGACAATCCAAACTTCATTCATGAGGTGTTGTGGACAGATGAAGCCCAGTTCACCAGGGATGGAGTTATCAACAGGCACAACCGTCATCATTGGGCAGACGAAAACCCACGATGTCTGCGAGAAGCAACTCATCAAGTGAACTGAAGAATCAATGTGTGGTGTGGATTGTACAATGACACTGTGGCTGGACCGTATTTTTACGATGGAACACTGACTGCAGAACGCTACCGGGCTGAAATTCTCAACGTGGTAGTCACAGACTTCATTGACAATTTGCCATTGGCCTCGTATCAGCGCACGTGGTTTCAGCATGATGGAGCTCCTCCACGTTACGGGTTGGTCGTTCGCGAGGGTCTAAGTGAGATGTTTGGACAACAATGGATTGGCCGAGGAGGACCAGTTCGTTGGCCACCCCGCTCCCCTGATTTTACACCACTTGACTTTTTCTTGTGGGGATACCTGAAGGACAAGGTTTATGGTACGCAGCCCGCCTCACTGGAGGATCTGGTTCAACGAATCCAGGAAGCGTGCCGAGGAGTGACACCAGCCATGCTTGCCGATGTTTTGCGTCACTTAGGTTCCGTGCCCAATTGTGTTATGGTGCCCACGGTCGTCACATCGAGCATTTTGTTGATTAACTTTTTTTTAAACTGTTTGAAGTAACTTGTCTGTAAGCTACAAACAGTTCACCACGTGATTGTGGGTGATCGGTTGGTCCGATTTGGATGATTTTTTTTGTTTTGTTTGTTTTTTTATGCTGAACAAGTTTGCAATTGGTTTTTTTTCTCTATCCCTTACGGTTTTTGAGATAAATTTTGAATGTGTCCTAATTTGCATATTTGGGATGATGAAAAGTGCACCATGGGATAGGTCACCCACAACTTCCTAATCATTGGATTCATCAAAATTGACATATCTGCTTCGGTTCAAAAAATAAAAGGGGGGTTCAGACTTTTGTATTCACCCTGTATAAATTAACTTGACAATTAGATGCTCTTCCTGATTTCCAAACTAAGTCATTTACCCCCGGAGATTCTTATTTTGTTATATCACGCTTGGATACACTCCCAGCTATGTTACTGTTACTTTCAGGGGTTCAACCACCGCTTTTAACTTGTCCAGAATTCTGAAACTGCAAAAATGGTTTCTCCGCACTTTACTGAAATTACCTAAAAGGTCTTCTGTCTCACATAATTTTTATCTCCTGCGAATACCCACCATCCATCAAATATATAGGTTGCAGCTAAGCACGTTTGTTTATAAATCTCAAAACTCTCTCTTAAATTTATCTACTCCATCACTCTAATGTTAAACCCGAGCAGACATAATTATTCTACGAGGTGTACATTTGATATCTATCTACTTACCTCAAAACATACCGGTAATTACGGTAATAGGTGTGTATCTTTACGCCAGGATTGGCGTCTGGGCCAAATTGCCGCCCGCTCTTCGAGAATTAACGCCTTATATAACATTCCGTAGAGCTGTTAAAAAGCACATATTATATAGTACATCATAGTCTGTTAGTTCGTCTTTTCCCCATGGCATACGTGGTCGACGTATTGCACTCGAATAGTTTCCCGTTAAAAGTATCTGCCGGGTACGCTTTTTAAATGTCTTTTCTGCTTCACTTTTTGTCAGTAATTGAACTTTTGTTGCTTACTCTGATTAACTTACATGTATTTTATTTACTTTTTTTTATTTCTTTTGCATTTTGCAATACCATTTTTGCTGTTGTTCTACGCAACTATGTATATTTTGAGATCGATCAACCATTCCCGTTTTGGATTAGAGCTAAGTAGTATAAGTACTTATTAATGGGGTTACTTTAACAGGCCATGCCTGGCGCCATCTTGTATTAGTATTTCTACTAACACTTATTATTGTGTTTACAATTTGTTATTGCTTGTTCACTTGGGATTTGTTAACTAACCCCTTGACTTATTTTTTTAACGCTTGTAATGATAGTTAAACACAGCCTTTGTGGCTGTTCTGTCCCCACGAGATCTTACTTTTCGGTTTCTAACCAAATAAATTAACCAAATAAATAAATAAATAAATCTTTTGAGAAAAGGTCAAAATGTACAATGTCAACATATTGCACATTAAACAGAATGTCAAACTAAGCTCTTATTAATTAAAAACTTCCTGAAATGAAAAAAAGTATTACTTTAATGGCTTAAAAATGCATATAGCATCAATGCCACATAAAGAACTGAAAACTTGGCTCAAAGAAAACTTTTTTTTTTTATTTATTTTATTTATTTAATCTATGGAAAAGTACATTCATCCATCCTGGGCCAGTATGGCCAGGAGCCGACAAGGTAGGTCCCAGGATGGGGATAAAGAGATTGTGTACAACAATAGGTGATTATAATTTTATATGAGAGGACAGGTCTTGTGTGATAGGAAATTAGTTAATTATTGTGGAGAGTGGAGAAATGATTCTTTATGCGAGATTTAAAAGTTGTGAAATTCGTTAGGATGCGGAGGCTTAAGGGTATGGAGGACCAAAGTTTTCTGCCTGAAATGGAAACACATTTAAGTTGATAGTTGTGCTTTATGAATGGCTTTTGGACAGAGTCAGCTTGGCGGGTGTTGTAGGGAGGGGCATTGTTTGTTATAAACGGTGAATGCGGAAGGGAGGTTACAATATTATTGTTGAGCGATTTAAAAATGAAAATTGCTAGGTTTATGGGGTATAGTTGATGTATTGGAGATATTCCTAAAATTTTGAAAAGGTGAGAAACTGGGGCTGGCTTATGAAGTTTGAGTAAAATGCGGACGAACCATTTTTGTAATCTAAATAGGCGTAGAATGTTAAGTTTAGTGGTTGCACCCCAAAATAGGATACCATAAGATAGTGAGGAGTGAATCATGGTGTTGTAAAGAAGAAGGAGAATTTTTGGGGGAAGAAAATGAAGGCGGGAGAAAAGGCCTAAGCTTTGATTTAGTGTGCGGGCAAGAGCGTTAATATGGGTATCCCAGGAAAGATTATGAGTTAAATATATGCCCAAATATTTGAAAGAATTAGACTGAGTAATCTGCTTAGAATTGTAAAGTAGAAAGAATTTGCTGGAATCAAATTTTTTATTGTTTTGATGGAATATTATATATAAGGTTTTATCTAGATGATTGGTTGTGTTCCAGAATAGGAGTTTTTCTAAAATTGAATTAAATGTGTCTTGAATTGAACTAAGTGAGGTGTCAGCAAAAGATATAGTAACATCATCAGCGTATAATATAGAGGGGAGTGGGGAAAGCGCAATGGGAAGATCGTTTATAAATAGGATGAATAAAAGTGGGGATAGAATGGATCCTTGGGGGACACCTATATTGCGGGTAATTGTTGAGGATGTTTTATTGTGAAGGCTAAGGGTGTATTGCCTATTTGTAAGATAACTTGAGAGCCAGTCGAGTGGGGGTCCGCGTATATTGAAAAAATGGCAAAGTTTATATAAGAGTAATTTGTGACGTACAGAGTCAAATGCTTTTGAGAAGTCTATAAAAAGAGAGATTACAAATTTGTTGTTACACCATTTTAGAAAAGAAAGTATAAACACCATTAAAAGCATACAGCATTGGTGAATCAATCTGTAAAATCAGTTTAATGACCAGAACACTGAACTCATGTAAAAATAATGCATAAAGCATTTATAGGGCAAATAAATAAATCAACCATCAAAGGGTTCAAAGTGTTTGTGCATAAAGCTTAACAAACAAACCATCAATGTGCAAAACATCAATGAATCAGATTGTCAGTACATAAAGTACTAATTGACGAACTATAAATGTATGAAACATTTAAGGAACCAAGATAATAGTGCATAGAGCACAGTTTAAACGCCATTAATGTGTAAAACGTTAAGAAATCAAAGACATAGTGCATAAAGCACAAACAGTATAAAAACTGCAAGATAAATGTCAGTAAAGTGTATACAAGAACTTCTAAAATATAAAACTGACAATCCAGTAATAAAAATTTTCAAACTTCAAACATGTTTGAGAGTTTGACAAACACAGATAGCTATGTTATAAGACCAAGCAGGGAAAATAAAAAAAGACATCCATCATTGATTGATATATTCTCCATAGACACTAGGGAATAGAAAAAATTAGACAAACAAATATTAATATTAAAGAAAAGATTTGATACAAGTGTTTTAGAAAAAAACAAAATAATGAATAAGAAAAGAAGTGACTGGTGGTACAGCAGGAAAAAGTTTATGCTTATTTCAAATTGTAAATCTTAAAATAAATTGAAGTCCAAAAGGGTTTTCTTCAGTGCACTAATGTTAGAAGCAATAAAAACAGCTCCTCAATATACTTTTGAAGACAGTAGTTGCAGAAAAACTAAGTGACCAATTGAGAAAATGAAAATCCGGCTAAGTTCAATTTCCCAATCCATTGTAAGAAAATAACAGGAACTAAATCCATTGTAGAGGCTAAGTTCCTGAAAGATAGATGATGGTGACAATCCATGAGAAGGGTGGCTGTTGGAACTGAAGCAGATGGAGAGGCTCCAGCGGGCATCCAAAGGTGACAGGTAGAATACCCAGGCGCACATGCCTTAGGAACGCCTCTTTATGAAGCCCGCTGCGTCACCGATGTCGAATGGAAGGGTGAAGAGGTACAAGATGTTGTTCGTGTCCCCTCCAATGACCTTACAGAGACGCTAAGAATATGAGTAGCGTCTCCGGAACGTAGCTGGGGCTAGCTGATGCCATTCGAGATGGAGGAAGGACCTGAGATAGATGGCACCCCTCCTCCAGATGACAGCGCCTGGCGAATGAAAACCAGAGAATCTCTCTTGATGAGCCAGCCAAAGTTCTCGGTTCATGAAGTCGATGGAAGTGGCCAGGTCCAGCTTATACGCAGCACCGGTGGAACTGCCCATCAAGAATCGCACAGACTAGTATGTAAAGTCCGTCAGATGATAGTGAGATGAAAGGCGATCCCAGATGGACTGTGCAAACAGGCACTCATAAAACACATGAACGACGGTTTCAGACAACCCGCAAAACTGGCAACCAGCGGATTTGACAACTCCCAAGCGATGTAAACATTGGAGAGAGTAAAATCCATGGTGCAGCAAACGCCACTGAAAATTGAAAACTGCTTTCTTAAGATGGCTGACCATGGATACTCAGGGTGCCACCGCACGATGTCAGAAGTCTCATCCTGGTCAGATCGCTGGAAGAATCAAGATAGACGAAGGCTTCCCCAGTCTTGCGGGTCAAGCTGTCGAACCCCAGAAAGAAAAGATGACAGATCTCGCTGGACTAGATGGTAAAAGTCCGGAGAACTGAGATGAACGACACTGGCAGCGTGGACGGAAAAGGCAGCCTGTTCACGTTCAAGAAGAAGCTTAATTGCAGAAATAAAAAGTTGGCCCAAATAGGGGGAGGAAGAATGAAGGCACGAATCAAGGCGGCCATTCTGGTATCGCCGGATGTTTGGCAGGCCCAATCCTTCCCCATCAAAGGGAATAAACAGTAGTTCCGCACGGATGGGATGACGGACTGCTGAATAACCCCACAGACAGTTCACTATCGCACTACGCACCACGAAAGTGTTTGTGAAGGCGGGCGATGCATTTGATAATTACCAGCTGCAGTCCATATCGGGTAGAAAGGAAAAAACATATCCCAGCACTGTAATTTGCTCACACCACGTTATTGGGAAAGTTCGAAGATAGTCCACCGTTCATATCCCTATAGCGATGCCTTTAGACTTGACGAGATTGATGGTGTGACGTGTCAAGGGGGGGGTGGGGAAGTTCTATTATAATGGGGTTTCCAAAATGTAACCTTCTCACTCACCTTGACACGATCACGGGTTCTTGGGACCTGTTGCGGATTTAGCCGCGACACATTTTGAAATAAATACCAATTCCATCAAGAGTTATGTTGCCATTATTTATTTATTACCATATTACTACCAACAAAACAGACATTATATTTATTAGGGGCCCCTGCTAAATTAATCTGTAACCTATACTTAATACAGTCCTCGTCCCCTTGGCAGTGCACCTTCACTACTGATCTGCCTGTGGCTTTGCAAGGGTCGCTCGTGAAATAGATGATATCGTTATTACTAGTGTATGCATAACACTGGTACCTCAGAGCCTATTAATGGGATGAGATTGTGTCCTCTTTGACATATCCTGGACTTTTGACGTACATGAACACGTCGAGTGCACCTTTTTTTTTAACAATTAGAAGGGAGGCCACATTAACCCTTCCTGTCAAGTAAGACCAACAATCGCTATTCCTATTATTTCTACTCTTTTCTTGGACCAGTGCTAAAAATGCCAAATAATATCATCTATACCATTTCCACTTAATTATTAACAGCGGATCCCTTGTGCCACCTTACACTCAGACATATTTTACTAATTAGTACAGAATAATTAAGTTTTCAAACACAAATGGGAATCCATAAGGAATATATCCCTTCAGTTCATGTAAAACTGAGTTCATATTTAATGTCTAATTCCTCAGCCTAGCGTCTAGATTCTTCCAATTGGGCCATATTCGCCAGTTCAATTGTTCGAATATATGAATTTATTTCGTCAACGTTCCCAGGGTCCCGTCAAGCATTAACTATTACGACACTCACCAATCTTCTCTTCCTAACGCCCCACTCTGATGATAGTTGGTTATTGCTGCTTCACTACAACACACGTAGGGGAAGATGGATCTTGGCTACTATCGAACATCGGCCTAAAACATCGTTACCGTTTTTTAAACGATCCTTGTCGCTCTTGACAACAAAAGTCTGGTTCCAGTAGTCTTTATACTGTTTACTGCTTTTCGGAAAAATATTATTGAGCTTGACTTTTGTTTAGATGAGGGGAGAGAACATTAAAAATATTAGTAAACGTTAAGCTAACTAAAAACAAAACCTAACTGCCATGTTGTTTACTACACCCTTGGAAGTCACCTTCCTTCTTCATGGCAGAGGTTATTTCTCTCTCTTTCTTTTTAAAAATTTTTTTTTATTCCAATTAAAAAAAACTTTAAACGTAACAATTAACATTCCTATTGAGCCAGCATCACTGAGATTCTGGGAATTCCCTCTCACCCAACAATGCTAACCCAAAAAGGAAACTTATTGTTGCCGATCAATTTTAAAAGATCGTTAAAAAAATATTCATTGTAAAACATAAAAAACTTTAGAAAATTATGAAAAATAATGGCAACCACAAAGAAAAATAATAAAATTAAACACTGACATCACATGTCACAATGGAACTTGCCGTGGAAGTTCTAAAAAGGTCGAAGGATTCTTTATAGATGCCCATGAAATACACATCAGATGCAAATAGCACTACACCGTCAGCATTAGCCAGCCTACGGATGTCGATGGAAGCAGCTGGCAAATATAGATGGACGATTAAGAAATTGCAGTATTGGCTCCAGATAGAAGATGTACAGGAGCGGAGAGATGGGACACCCCTGCCTGACCCTTGGACAGTTTGAAAAAGGGTGAAGTGGAGCCATTGATGTCACACATGATGTGGCAAAAGCATACAGTGCTGAGATAATCGCAGCAAATTTCCGAAGATGAAGATGGTGAAACACTCGGAAAAGGAACACGTGATTCACCTTGTCGAAGGCCTTCTCCTGGCCAAAGCTTAGCATGGCGAGAGTCTGACGACGCACACGCTCTTCCTCCATAACACATTTGATGATGATCAGGTTGTCGGACATCCTGCGAGATGGAATAGAACAGGATTGACCAAGATCGAAGAACTCGTCGGCAAAGCATTTGACCGTTGTTGAAGCACACCTTATAGTCTGTGTTGAGTAGAGTAATAGGCCTCACTGGGTGACAAGTTCAGGATCCGGCAATTTGGGGAGCAAGACGATTCTCCCCGCAGTGAAGTCCGACGCAATGGAGGAAGGGTCCTTAAGAATTGAATTAAACACTTGCACCAGGAAAGACCTAAGAAGTTTCCAAGTCGCATTAAAACAGCGGTTCTCAATCTTTATAGTTCCACGACCCTTTTAATAAAATTCCCCATGATGTGGCGATCCCGACTGTAATTTTTACCATGTTTTCATGTTTTACATATTAGAATACAGGAAAAAAACTTATTTCCGATGGTCTTAGGCGACCCCTGGCAAATCGTTATTCGACCCCCGACGGGGTCGCGACCCACAGGTTGAGAACCGCTGCATTAAAGAAAGAATACGGAATGCCATCTAATCCAGGGCTGGACTGTTAACGGCCATCTTCGGAAAAGGGGCGGGTGATAAGTTGGAATGGGAAGAAGACGCCCAATGGTCGAAAAGTGCGTTCTGCTGGCACAACCGGTGAACATACACGGATGAAAAGATGTCATTCTCATCCGGATGACAATTGAAGTCCCCAGCAACCACTACAGGCAGAGAAGAGCACATGTAGAAGTCCAGGTCCTCAAAGAATGTTCGTTTCTCTGCTGATAAATACGGGGCGTACACATTAAGCAATCGGAATTTAAGACCAGGTAAGAGGTCTAAAGAGATCACCCTGCACTCGCAGTGAAAGACACAGTTCGACAACACAATGGAAGGGGTGAAGATGTTGGAGGCAACCCCTTGCCCATGTGGCGATGATGAATTAATAAGTTGTCCAGATGGATATTGACTGCGAAGGGCAGGGAGGTCGGAGAGCTGTTGAGAAGCACCAAGCTTCACCTCCTGAAGCAGGAGGAAGTCCGGCCTGTACAGGGCAATGAAAGATGATAAAACCGATTGCTTGAAGGACGAGCAAAGGAAACGAACGTTTAAGGAAATGACCTTCACTGCGAAATTAAGCTGACGGAGGCTGACTTGTATCTGAAGGAGATTTGAGCCTCACCGACGAGGGAGAAGGCTCAGATGTCTTCCATCTAGAGGAACGAGCACGATCCGAAGAGGAGAGGGTCTGCGATGATGGCTTGTGAAGCTGTCTCTTTCAGAAGAAGAGGACACAGGAATCCCGTCCCTCTTGCAGCTTCTTCTTGCAAGGGCTCTTAGGCGTCGCAAGATGATCCCGCTGAGCAGACACTGATGGCTTAGAGGTCCCAGCAGATTCGCAGAGGCTGCGACACTGATGAATCCGCGGGTGGAGGAAGATATGGAAATTCCTCCACACTAAACACCGACCCGGAGCTTAACGAATCGTCTGCGTTGACTTCAGCAGAGTGACAGTCCTCCAGCACCGGGGAGACACATAGCGAAGGAGAAGAAATGGCTTCAGAACCACACGAGGCCGAGGAGGGGGAGATGGCATCTCCCTTCCTGGCATCCTAGGAGGAGGCGACGATGGCGGTGCCGCCTTAGACTTCCTCGGCGAAGGACGAGGTATGGTCACTCTGCTAGGCACTGGCGACTTGGCTGGTGAACTCATCCTTGCTGGCTGCTGGGACGATATTCCTAGTGGCGTTGGGGCTGCTGGCGGTGCACATGACCTCTCCGGGCACTGATGGTATTTGCCCACGATACGGTTGCAGAAGTCGCACTTCTTCAGGAGAGGACAGTCCTTCCAGACGTGGGAGGACTTCTTGCGGTACCAGCAGCACTGCCTCTGGCCCTTGTAGAACATGAAGACACGTTCTCCGTGCAGGACAAAGGAGTCAGAAGTGTCTCTTTGAAGGCGCATGTCCAAAGAATGTCACCATTCTTTTGCAGGGGGGAGTCGGAGTGTTCTAGATAGGAAGGGAGACATGTAGTCCTTCAAATAAGCTTCGGCCATCAACGGCGATGCACCCAGGACATAGACGGGGAGATGCCCAGGGTCTGCTTGAAACAAATGGATAGTAGTCTGGACGGTGAGATGCCCACGGTCTCAACATTTCGGTTCCTGCAAAACTTCCTCGACTCAATGGAGGAAAGCCTCTGCAGGACCAAAACAGCGAGGTAGCCGGATGAAAGAACGGGGGGGGGGGGGGGGTGACGCCCGTCCGGGCACCCACCCCCTTCATGAAAGCGCCGAGGGCAAACGGGCTCTCGGCAATCATCACCATGTTCTCCTTATCCACGTTCTAAAGGGTTAACCAATCACGGTCTGGTTTTCTCCTTAACCAACAAACATGCATGCACAAAAGGCTGCGTGCCATGTTTCTGTTGATCCTGATGAAGGCGGGAACAAATACCGAAACTAGCTGACTCCATAAATTTTCTATAATGTGATATACGTCACTTAGATCTGTTTAGTAAGCAGATCTAATATACAAGGTCTTTATAATTATAGTTCCATTTTGACATGGCCATAAAAAAAAACTACTGGACCAAAAGCTATAATACTTGGTAATATTATACAAGACGGCATGGGAAGCTCATACCCACCAAAAAAAATTAGATCAAAAGCACGGAATGGCGCTCTATGCAATATTCGTATACGAAATTAGACACGAAGACACAGGTTAACAAGTCTTTAATCGTTACTAAAATTAGTTACATGTTGAATGTGGCCTCCACCATTTACTGAAAGCAGGTTACACCGGATTACTGCGTTCTCAACTGTAGTTCGTAGCATATCAGGAGGAATGTTGCGCACCTGTCGGCGTATTGCATCTTTCAGTTCCGCCAAATTCCTGACGTTATCACCATAAACGGTGGCTTTGAGGTAACCCCAGAGCCAGAAGTCACAGGGGTTGATATCTGGTGACCGGGGTGGCCAAGAAAGGGGCAAGTTTCAGCCTATAATCCGTTCATCTGTGAAATGTTGCTGAAGTCAACAGATGGTGTAGGGGGTCTCATCACTCAATTCGACCATTCGCCATTGAGCAAGAGTCTAATTTCGTCGCTATTTGAACCATTGCAATCTCTTCACTACGTTACTGGTGCTGATGTGAGGTTTGTGAGCTGTCGCTCTGCCATAAAAACCCATTGCATGCAGTTCCCTGCGAACAGTCAGGGTGCTCACAGTTGTTCCCGTCGACTCTATGAATGATCTTGTCAGTCCATTAAGCGATGTGTGGCGATTTGCAATGACCACTTTACGAAGAGCCCTTTGATCTCTGGCCGACATGATCTTGGGTCTTCCAGTCCTAGGCGGAACACTTGTGGTGCCTTAAGGTGCCAACACACATACCGGACTTTGACGCGCACGGTTTTCATCCGACTTGAAACGACACCAGGTGCATGCGACTAGCAAAACATACATTTCCGACTTCCGCGCGCACGAGTTTCAACCGACAAGCATTTTAACTCAAATTGTGTCCGTAATAACGCTGCAGTCACACAGGAAACTGTATTCATTTCTGCCAAAATGGATTCGATTACGCGTCAAAAATACAATTTATTAAACTAATAAATTTATTTGCACATAGAGTTTCCATGGAAGCCTCCATTTTCGTTTTTTTCATCTAGAGCGGTCACTTCCCATGATGCTAATCGTGTATATCCTCGCAACCTGATTGGTTATCGTGAACGACAAGTCGCGTGAAAGTCGGACAGAGCTGAAGTCAGAAAAACTAGTCGCACGACTCCTGCGACTGACCGTTTGAGACCGGAAGTCTCACAACAAATGTACCTCTTTGGAAGTCTGAAAGGTCTTTTCTTTGAGACATTCTTACAGCCTTCACGCAAGCATCATCTCATAATAGCATACTCTTTGTTATGTAGTGCTGGGAAGAATGCCAGCAGTGAAATTGCAAAGGAATGTCCCATTTTCATGCAAATCAGAGTTGTCCCATGACTTTTGATAGGG
>JAHWFO010035751.1:0-12817 GCA_023313115.1 Rhysida immarginata | reverse complement strand
TTTACTTACCCTCTTGTTGTTCTGGCTCAGATTAAAATGTTATCCATAGCCAATTACACTTTTTACGCGCAGTGGAAAAGTGTAATTGGCTAAGGAGCTAAGTGAACAAGGGCCATGCATTTATTATTTTAATTTTAACCATTAACTTTAATAATCCAATTATATAGAATACAAATATTAATAATTGTGAATAGGTCAAACTAACTCACTAATGTGATGTGAGGCACCGTGCAATGTTTAATGGCTAGGGGGAATTCCACTTACACGTGGGAAAATCTACGCAGATAACAAATGTTGAACGTAGCCGTGTAGGGAAATAATATTATCCAATACGACGGGCGTTTCTAAGCAACAACAAATTAAGACACTTTGTCTTTACCTTAAATTTACCAGCCCAATTGCACCATAAGAAATTCGCGACCGTTCGTCGCGGCCCCGACTGCTTGGAGCTGATAATAATGTTTTCCTTTGAATGGGGGAAGATATCGCGGCTGACCGCACTATGCCTAGTGGCTATGCAAAGCGTTGAACATCCTGGACCGAACCGCAAGGGAAGCTACGAAAGACAAAATAAGTAGCCATTAGTAAAGAGTTAAATCGGTCCGGGCTGCTTATGGCTACGTTAATCAAGTCACAACGTTCTCCTGTTAAAGAATTTGCGCCATAAGAAAAACAGAAGAAATATCTTGAATAATTGTGCAAGCAAAAGTTTACGCCTGAAACTAGCTCGATGCTCGCTAGCAAATTTCGCCTTGCTGTTGGCAACGCTAGAGCAATTAACCTCCGACAAATAAGATTCCAAACGTAAATTGTGGACATGTGCGGAGCGAAGAGCGAGAACTAATTTGCCTGGCCTCAAAGGAGTGGCTGTTAGGCTTCCAATAAAATATCCTAGAGCGTTCTTGCTCGCAAGAGAGAAATGTCGGCTTACCTTGTGAGAGGGGTGAAGGTGCCGAGGCTTTCCCTTATGTATGCTGGGATGGCCCAGGGAAAAATTCCGGCGACTATGTCGGCCGCAAAGAATGACGCCAAGTCCGTTGTGGGGAATATGGCGTGGCACGAAGCGACTCGGAGTTCGATGACTTAAGACGAGCGAAGCTTCAACGCGTCTTGAGAGAAAAAGTTGGTCGGGCTGGCCCAAATGTATCACAATGAAATGGCGAGAATGCAGTACTAGGCTCGGCCTGAGCGCTGTCCTCCATTTCGCCCTGTGGCTCGCGGCTGGCACCGAGAGAGATTGTTAGCAGAAAAGCTGTCCTCTGCTCGGTGGGAGCACTACTGGAGACTTCTTTCTTGGCGGGCGTGAGAAGCACGACGACAAAAGAAGGCGAAGATTCGTCTGCGAGATAATCCACGTCTAGAGGCGCTGACAAAAGAACTAATGAAGAGCAATGGAATCGGGAGAAGGAATATCAGCAAAGTCTAGCGTACAGGTAATGGCAACGCAGTTCCCACATTCGCTGTTTAGCTCGCCGACCTCTTTCTGAACGTTGGCGGCTGAAGATTCCGTCATGGAACCTTCAAGAAAATTCTCCGAAGAATTGGGGAGCCGTTTATCGGGCGACCTTTCACAATCACTCTCACTAGCCGTTCTCTCAAGTTGAAGCTCCCGCTCGTTCGCCCTCTTTTTGCGCATTCCCTTGCGCCGCTTCCTTCGCCTTCTTCCGCCATCAGGGAGCATATAGAAACAGTTGTCTCTTGATTGCGGAAGGCGCCATCTGTTATCGGCAGATAGCAACAGCCGAACTCCAGCATTATTTCCTAGCTTATGTCGTCTGCTAGAAATACTGGAGCCCGTAACTGTCGCAATCCTTTGTGAAAGGTATCAACACGCAATGCACCAACACTATGCAGGGATCAACAATATATGTCTCATGACCAACAATGCAAGGCAAAGTTTGTGTAATATAGATAAGATTTAATTTGTAACAATGCATATAATTCCTTTATTCAGGCTTTTCTTAGAAAAGAAAGTTCTTAGTACTTAACAGTTTCTTGAAAATCTTTAAAAATGATCAGTAACTGGAGATAATGGAGAGTTAGCAGACTATTGAGAAAAAGTGGAAAGACGACAGAGGAATCACTCCTTTAGCTCCGTGCTGTATTGATCAAATGGTAAGCAAGTAAATAGAAGAATCGGCCACCACTAGACTACACAAAGTGATGAATGGCCAAGTTTTGCTTCAACACATCGAGAGAAGAGTGGAATTGCAGCAACATCAAGTGTACATCTAAAGTAAGATTACGTGAGTAAGAAATTATTTAGACTAGCAGTGCATCCTTGAAGAGGTCCATCCATTGTGAGCCTTTAAAAAAAATTTTTTCGAAGTTTCATTAAGAATTTTTACTGTATTTAAGCGTTTTTATGTGTTTATTTATAAGATATTGCAAAACCGAAAATTACCCAAATGAGTGGAATTTTGTATTTCGTGCACATACGTGGCTGGATTGATTGTTTCGGGAACATACGTGGCTGAATTGAAATGTTTCAGGCACCTATGTGTCCGAAATGACGTGTTTCGGGAGCAAGCATTGCCGAATTTTTATGTGTTTATTTTTAAGATATTGCAAAACTTAATCAAAAAAAAAGTCCGAGCCACGCCGGGGTTATCACCTAGCATTTTTGGTAGCACATCAGGTCCAAACATTTCATAAAAATACATTTTGACTCTATTCTGTGGGAATGTGTATATTTTGGAAACTGAGATGCTGATAATGCGATGATTGAACGTTCGTTTCCAAGAATTATTAATAATGAGCATAAAATGATGATGTAGTGACAGAACATTAATAAGGCAGCGTCTGTTGATGAGGCACAGGAGTCACGCGTATCTCCCTATCAAACATTCAGACGACTGGCAGAAATTTATGTGTCTGGAAAGGAAAGAGAAAGAACGAGAATTCGTCAGAGAAACTCTGCAACTAAAACAGAAAAAGCTATACGGGCATTTGAAACATCTCAGCAACGGGAGTTTCGAATTGAGTTATTATTTAACCAATTGGGAGTTATAATTTAATTTTTTGAGATTCTTTTGTTTACCTATAAGTGTAATCACGGGCAACGCCGGGTACCTCGGCCAGTTTTGTATACAGAAGATTATGTTTGTTTGTGGGTGGATGGGTTTGTATTTTATACAAATCTACAGTTATATTCCGATTCTGATGAAAATTTGCATACTTGTTCACCAAAACATGAGTAAGGCCACTGTCTACCTCAGACTTCGAAAAAAATAATACATTTCAATAATAAATCGATATTCATTATGATGGCAAAGCATATTAATGAGAAATATCTCATGACCAACAATGCAATGCAAATTTTGTGTAACAATAGTTATCAAGAATGATTTCAACACGCAATTCACAAACACTCTGCACGGACCAAAAATATATATCTCATGACCAACAATGCAAGAAAATGTTTGTGCAACAATAGGTTTCAACAATGGTATAACACGCAATGCACCAACAATATGGAGGGATAAACAATATATATCTCATGAGCAATAATGCAACGCAAAGTGTGTGCAATATAGATAAGTTTCAATTTGTAACAATGCATAGAATTCCTGTTATTCAGACTTTTCTTAGAATTCAGAGTTCTTTTCACTTAACAATTTCTTGAAAATCTTTAAAAATGATCAGCAAATGGAGTTAATGGAGAGTGAGCAGGCCATTGAGAAAGAGTGGAAAGACGACAGAGAAAGCAGTCCTTTAGCTCCGTGCTATATTGAGCAAGTGGTATGTCAATAGAAGAATCGGCGAGCGCTAGACTACACAAAGTGATGAATGGCCAGGTTTTGCTTCAAGACATAGAGAGCCCAGTAGTAACTGTAACAACATCAAGTGTATATCTAAAGTATATTACGTGGCTAAGAAATTATTTAGGCAAACAGTGGCATGCTTGGAGAGGTCCATCCATTGTGAGCCTTTAAAAATTTTTTTTCGAATTTTCATTACGAATTTTTACTGTATCAATTCTAAGCATATTCATCTGTTTATTTTTAAGAATAATCAGAAAATCAAAGAGCCACGCCGGCTTTATTGTCTAGCTTATTCGCTAGCACAACATATCCAAACATTTTGGAAACTGAGATGACGATAATACGAAGATTGAACTTCGTTTCCAAATATTATTAATAATTACCATAAAATGATGATGCAGTGACATGACATAAATGTTGTTGTTGAGTTCCATCAAGTCGAAATCGACTTCTGGTGACTGTGTGGACATATACTGTCCATTCACAGTTTTCTAGGGAAGAGTGATTTCCGTTGCCTTCCGCATGATGAAAGAATGATAATGAAAAGAGACAAATCCAAACATCCATACCCTCGGCGGGATTCGAACCCGCGACTCGCTGGTTTCGAGAACGGAAATACCTGCGCCTTAACCCTCTCGGCCACCGAGCCGGCCAGGACATAAATGAGCAGCGTCTATTGAGGAGTCAAAAGAGTCATTGTGTCTCTCTTGAGCTCCTTTTAAACATCCAGACGACTGGCAAAAAGTTATGTGCCGGGAAAGGAAAAAGAAAGAACGAGTATTGTTCAGAGAAACTCTGCAGCTAAAACAGAAAAATCAATACGGACATTGGAAACATCTGGACAACTGGTGTTTCGAAGAGCAAGAGGATATAAGAGCTTCTACGCCAAGGGAAATAAAAACTTGGGTCTAAAGCATCCAGTGATATTCCTCGGTGGGGAAGATGGATATCATTTTAATCTGAGGCAAGTCAAAAAAAATTTAAGTCAAGTCCCGTTATATCACCTAGAACTCCTGTTTTTTGGATTTTTCTAAGAATGGATTGTCCCTTCGCTATGTGATTTATTGAGATATTATTTAACCAATTTGGAGTTATAATTTAACTTCTTGAGATTGTTCTGCTTACTTACAAGTGTAATTATCCCGGGTAACGCCAGGTACTCTGCTAGTATTTAATGATAAGTTAAGCGAGTTAAAGAAAACAAGTACAGATCGCAGTTTTTTAATCAGTGTTGAACAATACGAAACATTACTTCAAGAGACAAAACAAGCTCAAGTTTGTAAAAAAAAAAAATGAATCTCTATCGACAAAGCAGCATCGTCGTCGTAAACGATATGATATCTTACGGATTATTGATTCTGAGAAATTAATTGAAAGTGGCTCGAAAATCCGTTACTTCTGTAGGGCAGATGAACTGTTTGATATTCTGGAAGAAGCACATACTAGCGTCGGAGAAAAATGAACAAGAGGTAAGTAAATTGTTAAAAAAAAATGAATTTTGCTTTTTTTGTTATTATGAAATTTTTGTTAGCCATGCTGGGTGGGTTAAAAACTGTAATATAAGGGACATACGTTTTTTATTGTTTTATATTTTATTTTGTTTTTTGCTATATCACGTAGTAAATATAAGACTACGGTCTGTCTATCTAACTAAGAAACAGAATCATTTATTTAATCGCTGTGACTACGCACACAGTAACCATGTGCCGATTGTGTTCATGGCAGTACCATGATAATTTTCAGACCATGCAGTATTTTTTCCGTTTGATTTATCGATCGTCTAATTGGAAGTTTCTTTTGTATATTTTGTTTTCTCTACAAAATTTAAATGATCATCTTGCATGCTTTTACGTCATTTTCGGTTTTCACACGAAAACAATCAGATCATGGTTACCGTGTACGTAGCCACAACGTTTTTTTATTGTATGCCTGAAACGATTTATTATTTTTGTTGCAGTTATGGAACCTTAATTGAAGAAATATTGTAATGTCACACGTCAAATTCCAGATTCAGTGAACAATGTCAACTGAAAAAGAAGATACCAAAACGTGGTTTAGTGGTGAGACCTATTCTATCTGAATGCATGAATTCCAGATGCCAAGTTAATTTCATCGGCATGCAGTCTGAGCCAGATTAAGATTATCGATTTATCATGAATTATCAAGACCACTTGAGTAAGTTCACAATTCTTCGTCCGCTGAAAAACAAAAACTGCCGAAGAAGTAGCATATCAACTTTTAGACATATTTTGTTTGTTTGGTGCCCCATATATATTGCAAAGCGACAATGGTCGAAAATTTGCTAATAAAATAATAAAAATTTAGCAGAAATGTGGCCCAGGATGAAGCTTTTTCATTCCCAAAGTGAAGGTTCGGTTGAGAGGTCGAATCAAGATATCCGTGACATGTACGGGGTTGTGCATAACCTTTTGCTAGGGGGCTGCGACTTAAACCGCAGCGTTGTAGCACACTCTTATGACGCTTCGGCAGAGAGTAGTTCATTGTGCGTCTATTGTTATCAAACAAATATGGCTGGTTTAATAAATGACAGTGAAGAGCAGCGTTTCATGGATAGAGTTCGTGCAAATGCATATCGAGAGGCAATGGAAGCAGGTGCGTCTTTTATTAATCGCAAATGGGTTGCGAACAAGTTAAACCGATCGGATAGATGGGTGACGGACAATTGGAAGAAAGGTTATGATAACTGCCATGCCGAATTTGCTGAGGGTAGGCCCGAGAAATTATCACAGGAAAGCAAAAACATCATTGCTAATAACAGTGGCAAAAGACGTCGCAGCTGTGTCAACGTTGCACAAGAAATTAAAGCCGAAACGGATGCGTTTGTTCGAGAAGCAGATGGTGGCCACACTAAATATTGATGTGATAAAAGCAGAAATAAACGTACTTTTTGATTATCAACCGCACAACATTCCACTTAGTTTTGTTTATTTTCCAGACCCCTAGCAAAAGGTTATGCACAACCCTGTAGTAGCTTGGATGGCTGATAAAAATTCACAAAAGTGGTCAGAAGGACTGCGATTTATTCAAAGTAAAAAAAACCGTGGTCTCCATGCCGGGATCAAGACAAGTCCTTACGAAGCTATGTTTGGATCTCCACAATTAATTGGACTTGCAGATTCGTCTATTACTAGTGATATATATGCTTCTATAGAAACTGAAGAGGAATTACAAGAAATAGTGCAATCTACCTCGACAAATGTTGATCAACAAAACTAGATTATTACAGAAAATGATAATAATGATGAAAATGAAGTATTACAGAAAAAAGATGGCAATGAAATCATATAAGAATCTAAAAACAAAACATTTTAAGAAAAATTGCATTATTTGAGAAAATGAGACTTCAGGAGCCCGCAAGTGTTCAGATTGTAATAAATATGTTCACATTATCTGTGGAGAAAGCAATGAGAATGAGGGATTTCCTGCAAACGTTACTTGCAAGCTCTTTTTATAAAAGAACAGCATCAATGCTGAAAGAAAATGTGCTAAATCAGGCAAGAGCAACAGGCCCATAAAATGATTTCATTATCCAACTCCAAACTTCTTGCAGCTCCCATAAATGTTTTAGTTATTGTTATAAACATCAATTCCTCAGGTCTCTATCAATAAGGAAGGTCTTCTCGATCGACTTTATTCTGGAAATGAATTCACTATTTCGGAGAGCAACTCCATTTGCATTCAAGACACTCTTCATCATCATCCCCTCAGCATCAACATTAACACTTCGTTCAGCATCTATGTTATCATCTGGAAGTCAACAAGGATTTGTAATGTGTCATTGTAAAAAGTAGGGGATTGTGGGGTAGCTGTACGCGCGGGGCAAATGTGTTTTTTACGTTTTCAAATATTCCCGATTGAGGGATCCAAAACTGCTGTGACGTATTTTGTAGATGCACTCTTAGAGAGTAGATGTGACATCGTGTCCTCCTCCTTCGCGCGAAAGGATTACCGCCGTTTCGGTAAGTAAAAGTTGCTCGATTTTCTTAAAATATTTCGCATATATTACACGATGTGTATGTCACATAGTTCGCTATCAACTCCCCAATGTAAATTACCTGTTTTTATATTCATTTAACCGAGATTCATAGGTTGTAAAGCTAACGTTTGTAACGTTCGAGACAACGTGGCCATGCCACAACGTGTTGACAATGGCAGAAGGGGGCAAATGTGCTTGCTTTCGGTCGGGGTAAATGTACGTGCGTATACTTACCCCCTCAAGAGAAGGAAACTAAACTTCCAAGAGTTCTTGCATCTACGGGGCAGAAGCAGTTCTCCCAAATCACTACAGTGAAAGGGGAATAACAATCACAGTCGTGTGTTGTGCAAATGCAGCTTGTATGTTTATACCCACCCGCAATGATTTTTCCTTGCAAAATAATGAATCCGGCCTTCCTAACAGGTGCACTATCAGGCACTTTGGGATTGATGAGCGATTCTGGATGGATAAATGCAGATTTGTTTCTTGAATGGCTGAAGATTTTCGCCAAGTGTTCGAAACCAACCACGGAAGATGCTGTTCTGTTGATTTTAGACAGTCAGGAATCGCACATCTCATTGCATGCAGCTAGCTTTTGCAGAGACAATTGGATTGTGTTGTTGTCCCTATCACCCTCACTATAGTCATAAGCTGTAACCTCTAGATGTTGGCGTTTATGGCCCGTTATGAACGTATTGTAGCAAAGCATACCACGATTGGATGTGTGCACATCCAGGATGAAGAAGCTATACTTGCCAAAGTAATGTGCTCTACTTTCCAAACGTGTCAAAAATAAAGTTTTTGAATTTCATTGTTCATAAATTTATTTGAAACCCAGATAAATGCAATGGTTATTACAAGTACATTTGCCCCGTGAAGAAAGTATACTTGTGGGGCAGGTGTATTCTTTGCACCCACCTAGTAAGCAGATTTTATTTTACTTTCTAATCGTCTTAATGAACTGGTTTATTCTACAGACATTACTACAGAGTCTATCTATAAGCACCCGAATTTTCTTGTTGATACATCTACTACAAATTTTTAGAAAATTAAAAACTCTTAGATGCGCATGCTTGCCCCACACACCCCTACTGTATTGATAAAAAAATGCAAATGTTGCTCAAAGAACATAAAATATAACTCTAAATGCCATGGTAATAGTTTTCTTGTAAAAATAAATGACTGCAATATATTTGATAATTATAAAAAAAGATTTTTAATAAACGTTTTTGATAATATTTCCAATTATTTTAAGTGAATTGGTTGTTTGAATATCTTGAGCATCACAACAGATTTTCGTAAATGAATAAAAGTTGATGAAAAAAATTTTTAAGTAAGTAAGTAAGTAAATAAAATAACATAATAATTAAAGATAAAAAAATGATAACGACAAAAAATTTTATATTTTTTACCCATATTACAAACCACTGTGTTGTATCACCTGTATGGTCGCGTCACTGCAACAACTAACGTTTAGAACGCGTTATGGCTTTTCCTGATCATCACAACGCGTAGTGGCCAAATATTATGAGAGCCACGACGCGAATTTTGTGTCGTAGTCGTTTTGAGTTTGCCACAATGCATTGTGGCTATTTTTAGGAGTTGTATGACACAAATAATGCGTTGTGGGTGTTTTAAAGAACCCACAACACGTCGTCGACGTTTCATTCGCTCAATGAGCATTTTCGTTCTTTGATCCTAACATATACAAAGAAGAATGTGTGTGGGTTTTTGGGTTTGTTTGTTTCTTTCTTATACAAATGTAACGTTTTATTCCGTTCTTGATGAAATTTTGCATACTTGACCTTCAAAGTATGAGAAATGTCACTGTCTACCTAAGATTTCGAAGAAATAATAACTATCGATAATAAATAGATACTGATAATGACGGCAGGGCATATTAATGAGAAATATGTCATGACCAACAATGCAAGGCAAATTTTGTGCAACAATAGTTATCAACTATGGTATCAACACGCAATTCACAAACATTCCACACGGACCAAAAATATATATCTCATGACCAACAATGCAAGAAAATGTTTGTGCAACAATAGGTTTGCCTCTGATGCCCGGGGACGCGAGTTCAACCCCGGCCGAGGAAGACGAGGATTTTTTCAAGGGGAAAATCCTGAGATCACGCACTTCCTTCGGAAGGGAAGTAAAGCCGTTGGTCCCGTGTAGTCGTTTGCCGGCTGCACGTTAAAGAACCCTTTCGAGGCAAAATTTGCGGCCCCTATAACGCCGTCCTGAAATGACCATAGCAGTTGAAAAGGACGTTAATACCAAAACAAAACAAAACCAACAATAGGTTTCCACAATGGTATCAACACGCAATGCACCAACAATATGTAGGTATCAACAATATATATCTCATGACTAACAATTCAATGCAAAATGTGTGCAATATAGATAAGTTTCAATTTGTAACAATGCATAGATTTCCTGTTATTCAGACTTTTCTTAAAATTCAGACTTCTTATTACTTAACAATTTCTTGAAAATCTTTAAAAATGATCAGTAAATGGAGTTAATGGAGAGAAACACCTCCTAGAAAGAAAGCCAAACAACTGAAACGTTATATATTGTTACATCATATTTCGACCATTGTTAACCGTATTTCTACCAATAATAAGCATTATATTTGGTCGACTTATGATGATGTAACAATGTATGACGTTTCAGTTGTTTGGCTTTCTTTCCAGGAGGTGTTGATGGAGAGTGAGCAGGCTATTGAGAAAGAGTGGAAAGACGACAGAGAAAGCAGTCCTTTAGCTCCGTGCTTATTGAGCAAGTGTTTATAGAAGAATCGACGACCGCTAGACTACACAAAGTGATGAATGGCCAAGTGTGACGCGGAAGAAACGGAGTGAATGAGACAATGAAGCGAAACGAAAAATAACAAAGAAATATTTTATTCAATTTGAAATAGATAAAATAAAGTTGTTAATGCATCGAATCGCCAAGCTGTGGCGCCTCGATAAAGTTCCTTGATGAAAAGTTCCCAAAGTTTATTTGGCAGTGGAAGAAAAAAATAATGTCCTCTGATGAATTATCAGGTAGGTCAGTTTTAAATAAGTGGTAAATCAGTCATCGCCCTGACTTAGTAAGTAAATATAGTTCACACCCAAGATGATGAGTATGTGGTCCAGTTCGGTAAGTCGTTTAATCGTCTTTTGGTATTAGCAATAAAACGTTCCGGTAAGTAAATGATTGCTCCAATCGCTGCTGGTGAAGATGAAAGTAGATTGTTGAATGCAAATAATGCAGTGGGGAGCCGCACGCCTTGAGGCGAGGTTAACTCAGTGGCAATGCGCGCTCCTGGCGAAATCTATTGTAAAAGTTCACACAGCTTAGGTAAAATACGTCAAGCAATGAAAGAAGACCAAATAACTGAAGATTATGGCCAATGGATAACGGGCAAGGAAAGAAATTGATAGAATCCACTAGATGACCGATGTTAAATTCATACACATGTTTGTTGTCGAACCCCTGAAGCCGTTGACGTTGACGCACGGTGCGACGTGACGCTACGATGCACGCCGAAGCTCGAAATTCGTCGAGAAGCCTACGAAGATGCTCGATGAATCGAAGATCGAACGTAGTGGTAACACAACGTCACTCCCTGTCGCTGCGTTAATGTCGTCGTCTCTTTTTAATTTCTCTTATCACAAAAGAAAAATTAGTTGACTGCCAAGAAGGCCGCTCTTTCCACAAAGGGTAACGGGCTCCGATGAGGAAACTTTATAACGTAAATCCGAAGTGCCCCTTTCACAAATAAATGCCAATAAAAATAATAGCTATTGGACACAAAACTTGGAAAAGAAGCACTACACACATTTTCTTTAAGCCAAAATTATGCACATCATAACACTCGTCGCACTGGGACAACGACGATGGATGGTGTCTATCTCCGACACTCTTCAACACTTGTAGCTCAACTATAAATAACACAAAGAGAACAAATAAACTTCTTGCACTAGAGATAAGCTATGCCTTATCTTACACAAGCACCAACACTTTACTTCGTCACAAATAAGGAAATAGCTCGATTACACGTATATGCATTGGCATACCAGTAATATCACAGATAGCAAACTCGTAGCACACTTGGATAGCATTTATTCAAAACAATGGCGACGACAATTCGCTTCGAGGAAACACTCCTCCCAGGCCGCTAACCACGTAGTTGCCGAGCGATCGTGGATAAACACCAATAATGTCGGCACTCCGTAACAGTGCGCTGGCGTCGTGCCGAAAAGCCGTACGAAATAGTCTCTATGAACCCCGTTGAATTTGTATGGCTATTACTGTAACGTTAAGCCACGTTATGCCACTCAAGGTAGAAAAAGTTCGAACGTAATTTAATGTCCTACCGTGAATTGAGACGAGTCCTTGCGTCCGCCGGTTTTCGTCCCTATGTGACTGCCGCTCTGCACCAGCTGATAACTCCGCTGCTGGAATTCGTGGAATTCTCCTCGCGGGTTGCCTCTGTTGCCTTTTCTTTGCTTTCGACAATAATTTGCCCATTTACTTGTACCAGCAAACTCTGCCGTGGTCCGCCATCGTCCAGGAAGTTAACGTGATGCCTTACTGCGCAGTTATCACTCTGTCGATGAAAAATTCCTCCTCTCGCCGGCCGTTGCTGCCGATGCGTCTGACGTCTCTCCGCGGCTGAAGGTTTCGTCTCCTTTCCCCGTGTTCGGGAGAATCTCCTTCGTACTCACAGCTTGCCGCCGACGTCCTTTATTTCCGCCTTTATTCATCGAATCATGCGATGTTTCGCCATGGTTCACCCACAGATGAAGAGAAACACATAGGCACAGAGGAATAAGAAACAGAGGGGAAACTCCCTATAGCCGCAAGGGAAACTTTTCTGAGATCACGTGACGAAAATCAACCAATGAAATTTTCCTTAAAAACACTCCTGACTTCGCGGCGCTACTGTCGGTTTAATCATAATTACGTCATTCTCCCGCAAATGGATTATTATATGACGTCATATAAAAACGTTGCTTAACGTTCTTTTCATCGGAATTTTAAAAAATTTAATTCA
>JAHWFO010035750.1:5237-18771 GCA_023313115.1 Rhysida immarginata | reverse complement strand
GGAAGTTATTTAATTTATTCAAAGTTCAAATAGGTAATAAGGCAGTTCCTGGTAAGTAAGCTAATAGTTCCTCTACGCGTCATCAATCGTGGTCAGGTAAGTATGAGTCGGGAAAGTCTCTTTCAGATGACATTGTCCGGTAATGACGTTACCCTGGCTGGCTGGATTGATGTAGCAGCGGATGGGTCCCTTGTCGTCTCCAGTTAACAAGGCCTCGCCTTGGCAAGACGAGCAAGGGTAGAATTAGCGCTGACCACTGAATCCAAGTCTCGAAGTGACGGAAGATCGTTGACCTTGTAGAGGAGGGTCGAACTCGTAGATGAAACCAATGATACGTAATGGGATGCTGTATCAGATCTGACGATTATCTCGATGAGGCAGAATACGCACAATAATATTTTAGAGGCTTATATGTAGATGAGCATCTTGATCACTTGCTAAGATTTAGCATCACTTAATCGCTGACACAGTTGCCACTGAAGCTGGCCCTCCTATAGCACATGGGATGTAGATCACAAACATTAATCATTCTACTCGAAGCACTGTCATTGACGAATGTTGAGATACACTTATAAATTCACAGACACACATATGAATAAATCTAGCTGAAGCATCGCCTTAGAATAAATAGAATTACACATGAGACAGACATCACTGTAATAATAAAGAATAATGATCACTAGAGCACACAACAATACACAATAACGACCAGTTTGTCGTTTTATATACGATTCGCCGTTTATCCCGTAGCACTGGTATATAAGCATAAACCTATGACCCACATTCAATTTCATAGATGTGGATATTAACATCACTTTACGAAAGCCGACACACACACTTCGTAAATGCAGAAAAAGCTAACGGAGCTTGAGACGAAATACGAGCCGATGTTGCGTTGTCGTAACATTATGTAAATCTACCTCGTACAGCGTCCGTTGCTTAAATTTCATTAATATTGAGTAGTGTCAGCTGATACTCTCATAAAACCTCCAATTTCGTTCGTGAAGAAACCTTTTAATGAAAAAGGGAAGTCTCCAACTACTTCCTCTCCCCTGTGCCAATTAATTACGTCGTATGTAACTAACAGCCTATACAGTACGACTTGCAAAAAGGAATTTTGTAGGAAAATTACGGATAGGCGTTTGGCTGCAGTAGACTGAAGAGAAAGCATTTTATTTTGTAAATGTGAAATTATAAATTGCTATTGTCCTTTAGCTTTTTACATCGTTAAATAAACATGTTTGCTTAAATTTTATTTAGATAATTCAGTTGGAAATTAGCAAGTTTTAGAACAGAAAAGTGATCACGAACTTGGTGTTCAATCGCTTCGATTGGAAATATTGCCGATCGATGTTGGCGACAATCAAATTTAAAAATAATCTTGAAGACTTTTTATAAATACGAGAAAAACATGAACACTGAACAAATATAAATAAAACTAGAATGCTATTATACACTCTGTTTTCTTATGTCTTAATTAGCAGAGGCACCCGGCGTTGCCCGAGATAATTACAGTTGTAGGTTAAACAGAACAACCTCATGAAATTAAATAATAAATTCGTTTTCAGTAATTCCACAATTTCCGTCTATAGACGAAGCAGTTGTTCAGATGTTTCCGATTCCCGGATAAGTTTTCGTCATCTCTGCCCAATACTCATTCATTTCTTCGTTGGCATTTCGATAGATATGAATTATTGTTATAATCCTTGGAAAGATTTTTATAGGACATAACACCATATGGTTGTTGGTTTGAAGAGTATGTTTTGTTATCGGTTATGTCGTCAACAGTAGCTCGAACGAAGGGACTGCGTCCTCTGTCATCTTTCACTCTTTCTGAATAGTCTGCTAACTCTCCATTTTCTCCAGTTACTGATCATTATTAAATATTTCCAAGAAAATGTTAACTTCTAAGAAAACTCCGAACAACAGGAATTCTACGTATTGTTACAAATTCAATTTTGTTTAATAATTCTCAGAGGTGGGATGGAACCATCATTCTTAATGAACCTACTTTGGCCGGGACTTTACTTACCCTCTTGTTGTTCAGTCTCAGATTAAAATGTTATCCATCTTCACCCCCAGTTGAATAGTTTAGACCTATCTTTTAAAATTTCCCTTGCCCTTGATGCAGAATCTCTAATACCCTCCTACTCTGTGTTCAAATGTTTTCAATGCTCGGATAGCTTTTTATCTTTCTGTTGCATTTTTCACTGATCAATACTCGTTCTCTCTCTTTTTTTTTGCCAAACACAAATTTTCGCCAGTCGTCTGGACGTTTTTAGGGAGCTCAGGGGAGACCCGTGTGATTTATTAGCCTCCTCGATAAACACTGCCTTATCCATGTCCTGTCATTGAATAATCATATTTATGCTCGTTGTTAATAATTCGTTACCCCGTCCCTGAAAGAGGTTAATATGGTTAATTATAAAGTGCCACACCAGTTAATGTGTTAAGTATACAGTGCAACACCAGTTAATGTGTTAACAAACTTTCAACCCCACGTCCCCCCCCCCCCTCCCCCTTAGGGGTTGAATTTCGAAAAACTCCTTCTTAGTGCTCACTTACAATTTGTAAAGAACCTCTGTACAAAATTTCAAGTTTCTAGGCCTTATGGTCTGGGCTGTGCGTTGATCACTCACTCACTCAGTCAGTTTCTTCTTTTACGAGGGGCGATTGATAAATAACTTTTTTATTTGTTAACCGATTTTCAAAATTCTTTTTGTATCTTATACTCACATTTGTCCTTTATGTAATGCACTATTCACTTTTCGACATAGTCCCCAATCCTTTCCAAGCATTGCGCCAACGCGTGACTAGTTGGGTGAACCCGTCGGAGAGGAATTCCGGAGTTGTTGTCGACACCAGGATTGAATGGCAGCGTTTACCTCGCCGTCAGAACCAACTCATGTCCCTTAAGGGGCTCTTTCTTCTTTGGGATATGGTGAAAGTCGCAATGTGCAAAGTCTTTCATTTTTCAACTGCAATTTTTCATCTTTGAACTGTAGGCGCTGCAACGCCTCTGGTGTGTGGTGACTCGTGTGCGGGCGGACGTTATCGTACTCCAGAAGAGGGTCCAAAGCTGCCATTCAATCCTGGTGTCGACAACAACTCCGGAATTCCTCTCCGACGGGTTCACCCAACTAGTCATGCGTTGGCGCAATGCGTGGAAAGGGATGGAGACTATGTCGAAAAGTGAATAGTGCATTACATAGAGGACAAATGTGAGTATAAGATACAAAAAGAATTTTGAAAATCGGTTAAACAAATAAAAAAGTTACAGCCATGGAGACCTTATTTATCAATCGCCCCTCGTATATATATAGATTATGCTTTCTCAGCGACATATAATTATAGTTGAACTTCTTTATAACGAACTCTGATCCAAAAAAATAAAGGAAACAAGTCGAAATTACCAACTGTGCCAATTGGCCTTTCAATAGTGATATAACAAATTCCGAATTGTCTCGGATATAGCAAATTTCGGATACTACAAATTTCTATGGACCATGAAGTTCGTCTAAAGTTTTACTGCAATAACTTAAGATCGAAACTACGCCGCCTTTATATTTCTCTTCCCTTGCCGCCTCTCTCGTGCTGGTCCAGTGGGAACAACTGGCGCGGGCGGCGGAGGAGGCAGGAGGGGGAACGCAGAAAAAGACGCTTCGCCGCTTTGCCGGCCCAGTGTGAACGGGGCATTAGTCAGCGAGTGACACCGAACTGTTTGTGCATCGGTCCCCTTTGCAGGAGCAGGTAAAGCCATCGGGCGAAGCTACCCACCACATGTGCCTTTTGATGCTCTTCACTGGTGAGTTGTTTTTTGACTTTTTTTGTCGCGACCCATGACTTACGTGCTTAAGTGTGCTGGGTGGACCCAAGTTCGTCGCTGTACAGTTGTTGTATCGCCTTTCGAGAAACTTTCATCTGGAGCTAAAACTTTCGCGCAGCAGAACATTTGAGAAAATAAAGGTCCCGTTTCTCGTTTGTAATTGGCTGCGAACATAGAGTGTAGAAAGTAAAGCCTGTAACTGTATTGAATAGCGTAGTCTATATTTGTAAGATGTTTCTCGTTGCCTTAGGATGCAGTTTCCTTTGAAGGGAATAACCAGGCATGAGCGGCGATAGTGACGGAGCGTGGAATATTGGTGACCCCACTGACCGAGTGGCTGAGTACCCCCGAGGAGGAGCATTTTTGGTGCAGCCATCGGGTATACACTGTAGTGAGCTGGCTTCCGTGGTGTAACTCAGAAGAGAACAGGTCAATAAGGCTTTTCGTGATTCTCCGTTACTGTCAAAGGAACCACCTGATGCTTGTTGGCGTGTTTTTTATGGAGTATTTGATGACCTGTTTTTCTCATAGACGGTGACCAGGTCAAGTCTCCACACCACCGGTCCTCATTGTAGAGGAGTTGTCACTGGTTGCTTGTCCCCCCCCCCCCCCCCCCTGTAACTGGATCGAGAAACTGAATCATTTTTGTTCTGTTGCATATGAAAATACTGAGCTGCAGCTTAATTTGCTCAGATGTTTATTTATTTATTTAAAACATTAAAGAAGAGAAGATGACTCCTCTGTAGCTGGTGTGGTCGAAAGACCGATTTAAATAGACCACAGGGGGTCATCATATAAGATAAACAAAACAAATTATGAAACATCAAACTATAATAACAAAAGATAAAACAAATTAAATAATAAAGTAAATAATTACTAAAATATTATCAGTAAAAAAAAAAATAATAATCGTCAGTCGTGGCTCGATTATGATCATAAACAAGAGCATAGGTTATAAGAATTAAAATGGACATAGAATAAATGTACTAGTCAAATGACGAGTGGTCAGCAATTCTTATCAGTAAGATTAATGTACATATTAATTTTGAAAGTCAGGTGGTAATTGAAGGACAAAACGTTGAAGAAGTTTATAAAAGACTCTAAAATCCTTTAATGATCGTAAATGCATAGGTAAATACGCCCAAAACTTAATGTCAACATAAGATAAGCAGCGACGACGATAATTATGTCTCGTCAATGGAGAAATAAGAAATCCGTTCGATCTCGTAAAATGCTTATGAGTCACAGAATTACCGATTAAGTCAATGGGGGGTAAACAGATAACAATGAATTAGAACTTTTGAATACGAATACACATACACAAATAAAATACAATTGGTAAACCGTGGGTATGCTGAGCTCGTGAAATCTCGTCCATACAGATGAACTTTTTGGCAAGCCAAAATAAGTCCTTAAAAACCATTTCTGTAATTTCAGCACTCGACAAATATAAACAGAAGCTTGCCCCCAAAACAGGATACTGAAGCATAAACAAGAGTGTATCCATGCATAATATTACTGAAGGATAATCCTCCTAGGTAAATAACGTAAACGAGAAATAACACCCTGCCTTCTGTTCAATTTAGATATTAAAAAATCAAGGTGTAGATCCCAAGTAAGATCACGGGTTATCGTTATTCCAAGATACGTGTAAGATGAAACTAATGAAAGCAAGGAATTATCAAAATATAATGGAAGAAAGTCTGGAATACCTAATCTATTGCGTTGATAGAAGATCATCGCTTTAGTTTTATCTATATTGACTATTAAATGATTATAACTAACCCAAATATTAAGATCGGAGAGAGCTGCATTAAGCAGTACTATCAAACATGGGAAAGAATTGACCCTTGGGGTACCCCTACGCTACGAGTCATCGGTAAAGAGGTCAAATCAAACAATTTTAAAAGTAGATACTTTCGGTCAGATAAGATTTTAACCAAAATAAAGGTGGACCATATATCCCGTATTGACGAAACAACTTACAGACAAGTCTTTCAATACAAACTAGATCAAAGGCCTTAGAGAGGTCAATATATATAGCAACAACATGATTATTTAGAGCCATGTTAGTAGACACAAATTCAATGAGTTCATAACGAGCAGTAGTAGTAGACCTTTTAGGTACAAACCCGTGTTAGTTATAAAATCATTTGAAAATATATATTGGGAAAACCGAATGTGAAACAGCCTCTCAAGGACTTTCGCAAAAAACGACTGAGATGTTATTGGACGATAATTAGTAAAAGACTTCGGGTCACCTTTTTTAAATATCGGCGTAACCCTAGCTTGTTTAAGAGCCGATGGAAATTCTCAAAGTACCAGTGACAATTGAACAATTAATGCAGGCTATTGGGTAAGCTAGCAAACGAGAGAAAGTGGCCAAAGTTTTAGAGGGAAACCTAGGGGGTCCAATGCCATACTTGATTTTAATTTACGCATAACCTCGATAACCTCATCAACTGTTGTAGGAGATACATAAAAACTTGAGCTAATATTTGCAAACGGGACAGTATCAGCACTAGCATGTGAATTAACAGTTGAAACTGCTAAAAGAGCCTGAAGAAATTCAGTTAAATCATCCCGATTCACCTCGTCGAGATTGTCAAATGGGAGATTAATAGGTGTCTTATCTGAAGCAAGACACTTCAAAACCTGCCACTTATCTTTATTCGATCTAATCCGGGCAAAACGCTCGTCAAAATAGATCTGTTTAATCTTCCTGATTTTAGTTCGCAATTTGTTGGAGAATTCTTTGAAAAGCTTAACATTCACTACTGTAGGGTGTCGCCGCGACTTCAAATAAAGCTTTGTCACATGTATTAATGAGCAAATTATGAGTAGCGCAGTGGAATTTTAATAACATGCAACAGCACACAAGATTAGATTAAATAAAATAATAAAGTTTATTATTATAACATAAAATTGCCAAATCAGTGAGGAACCAAACGGGAACCTCTAAGCAAAATCAAAATTATGAAAAACGAATCACAATAATGCAAATAAATAAATAATTAATGTGAATACCAATAGATTAAGGGTCGTATCACTAGCACACCACTCGAAAGAGTGACAAACTACACTCGATCAAGTGACAAACTACACTCGAAAGTCAAGGGCCACTCGAAAAACCCAGATTCCTATCAGTAACGCATTTACCGCCTTCACTCTGTCGAGTGTTGCTTGATGCTTTCCTTGAGGGAATCGGTTATGGGTTTGAGGATATTTTCAACGGAAGTGACGAAGTTTCTTAGTGAGAGCGTCACGTTGCTAAGCAACGACAGCAGCGGCAAATTTGAATTCTCTCAGCCACGTTTCAACTTCGCTGGACATTACTATTCATTCATCGTTGGAAATATTCACGCTATGGACATGGCTCAAGCAAAACAGACCACGAAACAACGCGAAATTTTTTCGCAGGCCGAAAAAGAATTGCTGATCACCTTAGTGGACAGCAATAAGAAAATTGTTGAAAACAAACAGACGGATAAAGTTACAGTTAAACAAAAGGACACGGCATGGGAAAAAATAGCCCAACATTTTAATTCCCAATTCAATATAAATAAGAGAACCGCCAAACAACTGAAAAAGTGTTGGGAGAACATAAAAACAAGAACAAAGAAAGAAGTAAGTATTTCTTTAATATTTTAATTTATTTAATTATAATAATAATTTATTTAATTTATTGTCGGTACAATATTTTGTTTGTTTATAATTAATTAATTACAGCTTTTTTCATTTGCTTTAACGCAATTTTGAAAATAATTAACGCAGTTTCCAAAATAATTAACGCAGTTTTCAAAATATTTATTTATTTTTCAAAGCAAATGCAAAAAGCTGTAATTAGGGGATCGTAACGGAACACGTGGTCTAGCTAATTTTACTTCAAAACTGCATTTTAAAATTTTTTTAGTGGGATTCTAATTTTTTTCTAATTTAAAGTAGAAAGATAATCTTGGATACCTTGATTCAAATTTCGGTAAATTTTGAATATTTTACACAGAGATCACTAATGATGAAGAAAAAAATTATACAAGTTTTCAAATTAAACATTTTTATTTGTGCATAATATAAATTAGACATACATAGTTTTTTTTTTTCAAATAATTTAAAAATTAACCAAATCTATACAGTAAAAATTGAGAAAATCAAATGTTAAAATAAAAAACACTGATTTTTTAGATAGCAACTGAGAGGAAGGAACGCTTCAAAACAGGTGGTGGGAAAAATAAAGATATGGTCTCCAGTGAAAGTGAAAGAGTCCATGGGATGATCCAAACACAGATGGACCCCATTTCTAATTCTTTTGATGAGGATTATACATTCCACTCCACAGGTACTTCTTTGATAATCTAAAAAAAGAAAAAAGAAAATTTTAATGAATGAAGCTGAATATAATACAAACTTTTTTATGTAACATCAATAGTGTTATTCGATAACATGCAAGGGGTAACAACTGCTGTGGAGATCCCGTCCTACTGTGAACTGGCAGGTAAGAAACATTGGAATAATATGGTTAAGGAATCAATAAAAACCACATTTTCCCCCTATTGATGCATCAATACTTTTGTTTTTTCCTCCATAGTTGAAGAAGGCATTCAATTGGAGCCATCTGGCAGGTATCCGATTTATTCAAACCGACTTACAGGTGAGTTCAATCATAGCGAATTTTCATTTACTTCTAAAGTTGCAGTCATCTCTAATAACTTTATATAATCTTTTCTAAAAGGACAAAACTTAATTAATGATGAGGCAGTGGCTCACTGTTCATCAACTCAGCCAACCCAAACTACAGGTATAGGTTTTTTTCTCAAATCATACAGAATTGTTTAATTTGAAAGTTAGTCATCTCTAATAACTTTATATAATCTTTTCTAAAAGGACAAAACTTAATTAATGATGAGGCAGTGGCTCACTGTTCATTAACTCAGCCAACCCAAACTACAGGTATAGGTTTTTTCTCAAATCATACAGAATTAATTGTTTCATTTGAAAGTTAGTCATCTCTAATAACTTTTTTCTAAAAGGACAAATCTTAATTAATGATGAGGCAGTGGCTCACTGTTCAACTCAGCCAACCCAAACTACAGGTATAGGTTTTATTTGAAAGTTAGCAATCTCTAATAACTTGCTATAATTTTTTTTTAAAGGCCAAAACATAATTAATGATGAGGCAGCGAGTCGCTATACATCAACACCAGCACGACTGCAAGTCACAACCCCGACTCGTTTACCCCAAACTACAGGTATAGGTTTTTTCCTCAAATCATACAGAATTGTTTAATTTGAAAGTTAGTCATCTCTAATAACTTTATATAATCTTTTCTAAAAGGACAAAACTTAATTAATGATGAGGCAGTGGCTCACTGTTCATCAACTCAGCCAACCCAAACTACAGGTATAGGTTTTTTCTCAAATCATACAGAATTAATCGTTTAATTTGAAAGTTAGTCATCTCTAATAACTTTATATAATCTTTTCTAAAAGGACAAATCTTAATTAATGATGAGGCAGTGAGTCACTATTCACCGACACTGCTGCAAGTCACAACCCCGACTCGGCCAAGCCAAACTAATGGTATAATTTTTTTCTCATATCATACATAAAAGTTGCTTAATTTGAAAGTTACAGTCAGCTCTAATTACTTTCAATATTTTTTTTTTAATAGGACAAATCTTAAGTGAGGCTGATGTGCGGCTACCCCATCATAGCACCGACAAACAGCCTATTCAAGTAAGGCGGCAACGCCTTACCTACTCACAGAAGCGGCTATTAGGCTTTGAAGAGGAAGAGCACCAATATATGATGGAAGCAATAAAAGAAAAAAGAGAGTTGGAAAAAATTTTAATGACAAAAAAAATTAGAGCAGCAGATCTGGAGATCGAATACTGGGAGAAAATGAAAGAAAAACTGAATAAAGAATAATTAATGAACAAAAAAAAAAAAAGTGTAAATTTTTTGTCAAGAAATTGATAAGGTGTAATTATACAGTAACAATACATAGGTGTTGACAATAAAATCTAACCCTCAAGTTTATAAAATTACTTAATACATAACAATTTTCATTTCAGCCTAAAGAATAAAAATTGGTGTGTATTTATCATCTATTTTTTATTTAATAACAACAAATAATGGGTAATAAATTTAATAATTTGATATACTACTTTTATAATGTAAATGTAGTAAATTAAATTTAATAATATATAGAAAATAATATAAAACCAAGTCACCATTGCTGAATAAACTTGTAGATGATGTGTTGATAGTTGAATCATTTTTCTGCCTTATTCAAGATTCAACTATCAACATAGCATCTTCAAGTTTATTCAGCATTGGTGACTGTTTTCTATTATTTTTTATTTATTACTCATATTAATTTACTACATTTACCTTATAAAAGGAGAATATCAAATTATTAAATTTATTATCACATACTCCTTTCCTTTATTATTAAAAGGTAACTTTGCAATTACACGAATCAAATATTTGAATGTATTAAAGAGTTGAAGAGAAACAATTGGTCTCAAATCCACAATAGATTATTGTGAATATGCGACCTATTGTTTCTCTTCAACTGTTCACTTTAATAAGTATTCCACAGATTCTCTCAAAGTTTATTTTTGCTTTATGCATATGTAGTGTTAATATCTTAGCGGTATCTTACAACAAATAATTAATGTTTTAAAAATTAAAAATTTTTCTACTTAATGAAAGCTGACTATTGACTGATTTCCATGCTTTACATACCTCATTGAAAATGTGTGTTAATAATTTGGGAGCGCCTTAACTGCCCAGCTCTGGTCAGATTGATATTTGTTGCGACCGGTGGAGCTGTATCAGCCTCTGCTTCTTCATTGAAGATATTCTGCAATTCTTCAATCGGATCATTCCTCTGCATGGCTATATTGTGCAGTACAGCACATGCTATAATAATAACCGATGCAGTTTTTAAATGTACTCTTAGCACCGACCCTAAACAATAAAACCGTCTTTTCCAAACACCGAATGCCCGCTCAATGACATTTCTTGTGGTTGCATGGGCATGATTGTATCTGAAATATAGATTACATCCATGAAATAGGAAATTCGATGACGTACGAAATAACAGATTAGAAACTAAATTGAAATTACCTTCTTTCAGCTCGTGTGGAGGGAATCGGTATTGGTGTTAAGAGAAATGGGACGCATGGGTAGCCGGAATCACCTAGCAAAAAGCCAGGCAAATCCCCAGCTTCTAATTTTGCTCGCAAGGAACTATTTTCAAATATCCGACTGTCGTGGGTAGACCCAGCCCAGCAAGCCACAAGACTTGTGAACCTCAGGTCTGGCCCACAAACAGCCTGGACATTGATAGAAAAATATCCTTTTCGGTTCCTGAAGACTTCAGTGTCCTCCAGTATTGGCCGTATTATCCGAATGTGGGTGCAATCTATTGCACCAACAACACCTGTCAAAATCATAAACAAATCCTACAGTTAATTTTCAAATCCTGCGTTCCCCTTACAACACATACATATGAGCAATTGTTAAAACAATATAAGAATTTAAAATCAAAGTCAATATTCATAACCAAATTTAAAGAAAAAAAAATCATAATTTAAAATGAACATTGAAATGGATGAAGGGGATATAATGGTATAATACACTCTTCATTCATCCCTGATATGTTGGTATAATACATAAAAGGAATTAAAATTTATTTTCAATTGGCTATCTGCACTATTAACTAAGTGACTACAAAAAAAAATTAATTCTAACCAATAAATATTTGAGAAATTTATAATTAATAATCACTTAGAAGATTGGAATTATAAAAGTAGCCTATTGTGTTGTACATTCCTTCAGTGTGTAGAGAACTCGAAATGCTAATGAAACAGAAACACCAGCCATGATTAATTATTAACAAAGAATGAAAACAATACAAGAGTACTGTGCATTCAGATGGTAGTCCCTTATCATAAAAAATTAGCTTTACATATGTTCATACAAACACACAGGCATTTCTGAAGTTTGATTAAAAAAATTGAAATATTGCAAGTGCTAAAAACATTCATATTAAATTATATATAAAAACAATGCTTATATTAATTACTAGAACTTTTAAGCTCAAATTTAATTGACTCACCAGGAATATTTGCCATCTCGCAAAACTTTGTGCGGATTGCAATAGCCGCCTCGTGTCGGGGGAACTGGATATGTGCCGCCCTTCGGCTCGCTAACGCGGCCGAAACTCGCCTAATGACGTTGCTTACCGTCGACTGTGGCAAATCGAACAATTCGCCACAGATGACTTGGAAGCTACCTTAAACACAAAAAATATGTGTAATAAGTATAATAGAAGTAATGAAATCTTTCGAAAGTTGTTTAAAAAAACAAAACAAATTGTTTATTTACCCGTCGCGAAGAATCTCAAGGCGAGTAGCAACTGGTGCAGTGGCGGGAGAAGTGATGCCTTCACATCGTTTTCGATCTCCATACACACGGCAAGAACGGTTTCTTTCGACAATCTAAATTTTTCTTTAAACTGTCGGCTATCCAATGTCTCCATTGGGTTCATACGATCCCTCAATCTTTGATCCACAACCAAATTCATTCGTTCTAAACGACGACACCGTCTTTCGAATCGAGCGAGGTTAGCCATTTTGTTTTTACTAGATCAGGCGGGTGAGACGATGGAGTGGAGAATTCGCTCCTCAAGTGGCGAAAAATGGTCACTTGAAATTTGGAGTGGCAAACTCTCTTCACACTCCAGTATAACGCGTTACTGATGAGATGAGGGCAGATCTTCCCTTGAATGCGGTCGCTGGAGTGGGAAACCTTACTCGACTCGACTCTTACAGCGCCTAGTGATTCGGCCCTAAATCAAAAGAATTTTATTATTCGTAGGGAGCTAATTATTTATTACGATAACTAGAAAACGAATTAAGTTTTTTACACTCCGTTTTCACCAATCCATTAATATGGGACAGAGCTCGAACAAGTACGTACCTAAGATAGCTGGAATAGGTACGTGCTCTAATGGCACGTACTCTAATGGTAACATTACGATAACCCCTTAAAAATTTCCTCTAACCAGATATGGCATGTAATATACAAAATAAATCGTCACGACTTCTACTGAACGAATATATAAGAGTAACTATTGATAGCAGATATTGGTCTAGTGGCACGTGTAAGTGTAAGGATGTATCATGAATGAATATAACGCGTAAATAATGATAATGGTAATTGGTTTATTAGCACGTACCTAAAAGTACCATATGGTACCAATGGAACTTTCAATGCTAAGATATGGCATGTAATATATCAAACAACTCGTAACGACGAGTCATGAGTGAATATAACGAGTAAATAATGATAGTGGGAATTGGTTAAATAGCACGTGCCCTAATAGTACTATATGAAACCATATGGTATTGGAACTTTCCATACTAAGATATGGCAGGTAATATATCAAAAAACTTGTAACAACGCGTCATGAGTGAATATAACAAGTAAATAATGATAGTGAGAAATTGTTAAAAAGCACGTGCCCTAATGGAACCATATGTTACCTTTGGAACTTTCAGTGCTAAAATATGGCATGTAATATATCAAACAATCGTATCAACGTTTCTTGAGCGCATATAACGAGTAATTAATGGTAGTCAGAATTGTTAAGTAATACATGTTTTAATGGTGCTATATGTTACCTCTGGCTTAATGGTA
>JAHWFO010035744.1:0-11668 GCA_023313115.1 Rhysida immarginata | reverse complement strand
AGATTTCTTCCTAATGTGTGGACTGATTGTTGCGATTTATATCTTTAACATTGTTGTCGATAAATTTTATTTTTTTTATGATCCGCGTGTGATGTGCAAATGCGTTCTTTCCCTCGCGGATAATTTCCTCGACCGCAGGAAGTTATATCATTTAATTGTTGGCAAAATTGTAATTTTTAGTTTTTTTGCTTACAGTTCATTCCTTCCTCATCTCTTGCCCCTCTTCCACCTCTACAAGCCTCCTGTGCAGCATGGCCGCCCATCTACCTCCCCGTCAGTGGAACATATATATTTTTGCTATGGAACCTCCTGCCAACTCATCCTCCTTCTGAAGAAATATTGTATCGTTTTTTTTCTCCCATGGCATACTCATTTTCATGCCTAGTTCACGTTGATCCTTGGACGTCTTACACAACCATTCTCTTGCTTGATACAACTATGACAGGTCCTTCCGATTAACGCAATACAGCAAGATGTCTCATTCTATGGATCATTATTCTTTTCTTCAGTGGGAGTGATGGACAAAATATTGTATCTTATGTCCCACTGAGCTATTTAGACGCGCCATGCCTTTCTTTATTTTTACGCACAAGGTTCGTTTATTTTTACCCCTTAATTATTTTATCTCTTGATTTTATTCTGTAATTGAATTTATCCTCCTGCCTGCCATTGCTGCCGCAAATAATTTGTATATGTATGTATTAATTCATAATTAATAAAAAATGTTATATATATACCACTACCACGTTCCATTTTTTAATTAATCCTTTGAACATTTTTTCTTAAGGCTTAAGCAAGGTTATGGACTATACTTGCGTTTTGGAATATCTGCTCCGGTGTATATTTCTAGATCTATATTCTTCGTACGCTGGACTGAAGTAAAGAAGAAACCGTAAGTCTTCTTAGATTTAACTTCAAAGATAAATAAGTTTTCGGTGAATTATGTCTGTGGACTGGCCTATATTAGTAATATTCTAAGCAGCTACGTGCAGCCAAACATAGTGATAAGATTGTTGCTTAATTTTAATTAATGTCCTTAAATTTCATTTGTGCATAAGTTATCATAGTCAGAGTGTGGACTGTGCCTTTAAATTCACGCAGTTACAGCAGTGTTTTGTAATTCCTCTTTTATTAGTTAGTGGTTTACGAATTGCAGACCTAGCTGGCTGTTATTTTTAAAGAAGGACTCTGAATTGTGTTGGATTGTATGTATTAAGTTTTTCTGATTAAGATCATTAAATATTTATCCCCCTCACTTTCTGTATATTTTATTACAATTCCTTCCACTGCATAAACACGTTACATATAGATTGCATTTGTGGATAGCTTTGCCGCTATGCAAAGTGTTTGCAAAGAGGCAGAAAGGAGATAGTAAGCACACGTTTTCTGAATAAAGAAAATGGTATTTACTTTTTTGTATGTTCCGACCTATCTCTCACGAAACATCATGCTCCTAGGCCCTTCTCTTTGCTCCGATAGTTTGCTTGAGTCTCGTCGGCTACCGCTGCTTGACCTGGAATGCTCACTCGCGACGACGATAACGACACAATACCTGTTGGCTTCGCCGCAGCTTGAGATTTCCTCTTCTCAGCAGACACTTTCGTGTTTGTGCGGCCTTTAAACAATTAAATTCAGCATTTGAACTGCTTTTAAGGAACTCGCTGCCAACGCTCGAGAACTGCACTATGTCACTTAATTCCTTCTCTCTCGTTCCATTTCGCTTACCTGGCTGGAATGACATATGTTGTCTCGGAGCTGTTGACACTCCAGACCGTCTGTCTTGAAGAATGACCTCCTATCGCACATCGACTAGTAACTTTCTGGCTTCCTTTCCACGTCTCCACTTCCGTTCCACGTCATTTAATCTCTCTCGCCGGCGACAACTATTCGTCACCTCAAGAGATGGAGTCACCATCCCTTGAATTAGCCCTCTAGCTTCTGAGGAATCACGTCCGATTTCCTTTTCCGATCGTTACAATGAATCATCTCGGAATGCAGTCACTGGAAGTGACACTTTAAAAATCGCTGTCAAAGTAGTTGTACATCATTTTTCTATAAGGTCTATTTAATTCTGAGTTGGTTCAGCTTTGTAGCTGAGTTTCATATTGATTTTTATGGAAAAAATGAAAATAATAAACCTTGAACTTTGCTCTTTCGTAGGGATTTACTGAATTGATTGTTTGAGTAATTATTTAACATAGATTTAATTTATTTAATGGGATTTTTTGAGGACTTGAAATTTTTCCTCTACTGGGTTTGAACTCTGGATTACTGTTTTTAAATTGTGGGAAACGGAGAGGGCTGAGAAAGGTAACTTCGGGGCGTTAGAGACTTCAAATGTTACTGTTGTGTTTGTTTCATTTTAGCACAGTGACTCTTACTCTGATAATTATGCCATAAATATTGCTCCCTAATTCGCCGGAGGTTTCTGGACTCATAACCTGTTGCTGATTCTAAACCATACTACGTAACTGTTGAACCGAAACCAGCAGTTTTGGGACTTGAACTTTTATTATTATTTCTTACTAGCTGTGTGCGCGACTTTGTACAGGTGGAATTTATTTTTGACTTATTATAAAGCTTCTTTGTAAACAATGTTTGATGTACCAGGTCGTTGCATATCAAACGTAGGATTGCAGAAGTCATCTATAACGGCCCTCTAGAAAGGACACCTTCACACGTACTATTCGAAATAACCCCCATTGCAATCCAAACATCGTTGCTAACGATTTGGTAGCTTCTCGAGCCCTCTCCGACAGAATCCATGGTCATGGGACTCATTAAACTCCTTTAGGGAATGGGAATGCGTTTTCGACGTCTGCTTGGGTCAGTAATGTTTTCCTCCGGAGAAAATTGTCCAGGCTCTGGAAAAGATGATAGTCGGTAGGGGAGAGGTCAGGAAAGTATGGGGGATGTAGAAGCACCTCGTATCCCAGAGCCTGTAGCGCCTGCACGGTCGTTCGTGCAACGTGCGGAAGCGCGTTGTCATGCAGCAGAAGGACGCCTTTGCGATGCCCAAGTGCAGGTTGTTGCTGATACAGTTTTATGTGCATACAATGCAGTTCACGACAGTAGGTCGCAGCGGTGATCGTCTCTCCCTGCTGCAGGAAACTATAATGCACTACACCACGGATGTTCCACCAAACTGTAACCATGAGCTTCCTGGGGTGCAACGGGGGTTTAGGGAACTGTCGCGGGGGTACATCAGCATTCAGCCAATGTGCTGACCGTTTCCTATTGTCGTACAGGAGCCACTGCTCGTCGCAGGTGACAATGCGATCAAGAATCCCCGCTTCTTCATGGCGCAAAAGCAATTCCGGACACACGTCCAAGCGACGCTCTTTTTGGTTTTCCGTAAGTTCATGTGGGACCCATTTGTCCTGCTTTTTCACCTTGCCGATGGTCCTAAGGTGTCTACTGACAGTCGACGCTAACACAGCATGTTCCCCTGCAAGGTCCCACAGATCGCTTCAGATCAGCATCATTCAACACGTTGGGCGGTCTGCCGCGTGGCGCATTTGCCAGGTCCGTCACTCCCGCCCTGAATTTTCGGAAGCAACGTTGGACTGTAAGTTCGTTTATGGCGCCTATACCGAAAACTTTATTGATGTTTCGAGAGCCGTTGGACGCAGTGTGACTCAACCTGAACTCGTAATGCATTATCTAACGTAATTCGTATGAAGTCATGACTATCTTAAATATTATCGCAGACATGCAAATTTCAGGCAGCTGGTCGCTGATAGGTTTACCTCTGTGAAGGTACCACTTTGTTATGGGTAATTGCTGCTAAAAGTGGAAACTGTGCTGAAGCGCGGAACCCATCTCGAAATCCGACATTTGATATGCAACCCCAATTCCCCACGACCTGATAGAATGATTGGGGAATGAACAAAGAGCTTGTTTGATTCACTAACACGGGAGATAGCCACATAGAGATGGCCATGCGAAGGGGGAAATTGGAAATTGCTAGGAATAAGCCGGATTCGGGGCTTAAAAATTCGCTAGCCTGCGCCACTTCCCGTCAAAATTTCTGCTTCTATGATGTTGGAGAGATGTAACTTTAAGCCTCCTACCATTTCACTATTTCGCTAGGCTTAAATTTCGCAACAGAATAATAGGAGCGCCTTTTTCCAAATTAATTTTGTGTGATGGAAGGTCAGGTGCGCTAAGAGAGTATAAAAATTCGACTGGATAATTGGTAGAGTCATCTTGCTCTACAAATCTGTTCATAGAGATATATTCTACATTTTCACCGTCAACATGAATACGTGTGTCCTAATGAATCCTTGCAGCTTGATCGTTTCGAGGTGTCAATATAGCTCTTTCACAAAGCCAAGAGTTTTCATGAGTTGTTGGCATTTGATCACCATAAACGGAAGAAATGATGTCTTGAAGTGAACTGCACAAATTACCAGGCAAAACGATTTGACCATGTTCTTCCTGATACATCCCCTCTCCAATTTTGAACAATTAATCAGAAAACTCCTGTGAATTTGTGTTGCATCCTATTCGCGCCCGCATGCCCACTGTTAATTACATCCGCGTGATGTGTCGCCAGAGACTTGAACTTTTCAAGCATGCTCTTATCTCAAAACAAAGTGGCTGCTATTCCCGACGAAGCCACAACAAAAGCTATTTCTCCTTGGGCTCGCAATCGTACCAGCACGATTTTAGTGACGAATGTTTTCCTGTCCCACCAGGTACATCCACAAACAGACTTTCTCCCAAATTATTGTTAATACGCTCACAAATGCGTTCAAATACTGTACGCTGTTTTTCCGTTAGATTTCGGACGCCGTTTTGCAAGTTTTACGCAAGTTCTGCTGGCTTATACCTTATTTCCGTTGCGTACACTCTATTGATGCGTTCATCTACTAATGAGGATTTGCTCCTATAGACGTGACAAATTTTAAATAGCCACCAAGCATTGATTAAAAGCACTATTACGCAATCTATCGTTCAGTTCGCCTTCAATATTTTACCCGATATTCCTATAAAAGTCTTCCGCCAGCTTATCTTAAAATTTTTGCCACAACACTTCAGCATCAGAAATGCCACAAAATATCAGCAAAACGTCAAACAAATGACGCAAGCGATGGGGACTGTCACTAACAGATAATTCAGGCAGAGCCTCATCCCAGTGCTTGTCATCATTCAAGTGTCGCTCTCGGCAAGCATCACGGTAACCGTTCGTAGAAACGCAAAGGTATGTAAAAAGCAGGCGAAAGTAAAAACATTCGGCATTGTTTGGATGAACCGTGTACACTCCTCGAATAACGTATTTTTTAAATATGTCGAGCTCACTTTTTTACAGCTCAGCCACGCCTTCTATGATTGAAAACACCTCCTTGCTTGTCTTAAGTATTGTATGACGGAATTTCATCATACAAAATAGTTCATGCAAAATCATTGATTTCACAAAGCCGAAAGTATGCCAGTAAAGTTGTTTGTCTGGGGTTTTCTAAACGATCTATAGCATTTTCAGGGTTAAAATATATTCGTTGTCCTCCTTCAAAATGAACATCGAGATGAATCATAGGAGGGTGTCGTTCGTGAATAGGGAATCTCAAAATGCGCCATACAGATTTGGAAGAGCTTATGTATCGGGCCGACTAAAACCTTGTGACTTCGTCGTGTTCGTTTTTCAAAGCAAATGTGGGTTGTTCACTGCCCATGTTCACGTACAATCAAATATATTTAATAGATTCAACGCTTTTGCACATTTCAGCCTTGTAGTTTTAAATATTGTAGATAATATCGGCGAATAGGGTACGACCCATCTATTGTCCAAAACAATTTCTTGGCCACGTGATCTTATTGTTGCTGTAAATCCATGTTGCTCAGGTGAGCGTCAAGGATAGTACGGGATATACATCTTCTTCCGTTATCGTTTGCTCTACCAGTGCTCTTGGATATCTTTTAGAACACCGGCCGTCCTGCATGCAAGGAGAGGTTCTGTGTTATGGTCCGGGAATTCAGCACTTACCGGTATTATATTATCGACATCTTGGGGCATATTTTTATTTCTAGTCACAGGAGGTCAGACCACGCTTTTGCCACTCAACGCTTTACATGAAGCACACAAAGCTGAACCAAAAACACTTTTATGATCACGTTTATCAGCAGCTTCAATTTCAAGTGGTTGGTTGGTCTGGTTTGTTTAGTATTAACGTCCTTTTCAACTGCCATGGTCATTTCAGGACGGCTTTATAGGGGCCCCGCAAATTTTGCCTCGCAAGGGTTCTCTAACGTGCAGCCGGCAAACCACTACACGGGACCAACGGCTTTGCTTCCCCCCTGAGAAAATCCTTGTCGTCCTCGGCCGGGGTCGAACCCGCGTCTTCGAGCATCAGAGGCGATCACGCAACCACTTAGCCACCGAGGCCGATCAATTTCAAGTGGAAAACTCTGGCTATTATATCATATCGATCATACGACGCTTGTCCTGCAAAAATTTCCCGAGTGATTTCGTTCCACTTTGCATTTGTTGTGAATGTAATAAAAAGATCAGGCCTTCCGTATTTTCGGATATAACAGAAAGCGTTCTACGTACACTCGTGAATATAGCGTGGGCCGCCGTTAAAACTGCATTGGCCTAAGTATTCCGTTCTGTCATCCTGTTGCATAGCGTCCCGCAAGTGCTCATAATTTTCAACGTATAATCGTCTCTGGTTGGTGCGTATGCATACTAAGTGCTCGGCCGCGACTTTGGCGTACATATTGATGAAAACTGGCTAAACAGTCCACGAAACGATTTTGTTTTATTTGCAGCAGATGAATATAAAATTGTTATGATGATATTTTTTTGCTTATATTCGGCACTCTTATGGTAGGGTTGACTTGATATAATCCAAAATTATACCAATCCTATCCATGGCAATAAATTAAGAAGTATTGTGCAAGTAGGGGGTCGTAAGACCGATGTGTCTCACAAATGCGTTGAAGACGATCGTCTCCATTGCGCAATACTATATCATGTCCCTGACATTTCTGATCAATGAAAACAGCTGCAACTTCATTTGTGACAGGAACATTTTACCTGCCGCTATGTCCAGTAGCAGATCATTTATGTGCACTAACGAAAAATTTATAATCATTATTTTGCCCTTGCGGAATAGATTCTAGTGCAGATATAAAACGATGAATATAGGGATTCACTTGATGGAGCAGAGCAATCACATCATTGTAAGTTGTGGAAACTTTTGGTTTCTAATATTTGCCTGTGCTTCTTAATTAGAAAGAAAATATATCTGAAAAAACTTGGGTTCATTTTCAGGCAGCAAAGTACCGATAAACCTGTCTTTGAACCTTAAAGGTAGGCATGAATGGTTTCCTTTATTTGTTTCGCGCCGAAAGAAGTCATATGAAAGCATTATTATACGCATGTACTTTATCCAAAAAGTTCTTTGATTGTGGATGGTCACCATTCAACAGAGATGTTGGGGGACTTCTAAAAAATTTCATAATGCACTTTTCCACTCGAGTAACACTTTCCAGCCGTTGCTTTTTGCTATTTCAGACCCTCATAAAATGTACAATTTACGACCATTCCACCAATTGAAGCAAAATGTGGCTTATATGCAATCATAAGAGCTTACGTAAATGCACTTTTTTTCTTCATCAATCCAAAGAAGGTCGGCTTTCCCCGCAACTATTTCTAGAGATTCACCGGAATCTTTTGACGGCATGAACATTCTATTTAGCGTGTGTCGAAAACGATCAGCGGCTAGGCGAGCTTGGCGCTGTTCTTTTGTCTCTGCCTGCCGTATTTCATGTACTCTCTCCCTTTCACTCACTGTAAAATCCTCACGATCTTGACGCGTGCGTTCATAATTCTTCCTAACTAACTCTAAAAGCCGCTGGTGTTGGTCATCACTTTCTAAAGCTCTAGCAATATTGAGACGATCTCGATCATTACTTATGCGCTACTGACGCTGCGCAAACGTTTCTGAGGCGGGAGATAATGAGTGGCGCTCACGATAAACGCTTAGTAGCGCTACCTGTTGGTCACTGCTTTCGATAGACCGTGAAGCAGCTGTGCGAATCCGCTGCGAACTTGGGCGGGATTGCCTTTGAGTGATGGTTTCTGTGGAGCGAGATAATGCATAACGCTCTCGATCAGAGTTACATCGCGTCTAGCTTTCGTAAGGGGTTTCCAAAGAGCGAGTTAAAGCCTGAAGTTCTCGAGCTGCAGCAAGTCTAACCTCACGAACTTCGTTGGATTCTTGAGTCGCAAAGTCCTCGGTTTTTTATCCGTTCTAGTGTGTTGAGAAAGACTCTACCGTTTTCTAGCTTTTGTATTCGCAAACAAAACCAATTCAAAATGTAATAAGTATGTGCCCAAATCATAAAGCAAAATCAGTAATTCCGTATATTCTAGCCAAGTGAATTCAACGTTAGTTTGCATTCGTAAAGATTCGTAATCGTCTATCCATATTTTATGTAGTATCAATCTATGTAAGCTAACCTAAACTTCCGCAAATACTGTGTAAACGACTTTTAAAAATAACAGCGATATCTATTGATTTTTTTGTGTACTAAGCCGTGATGATCGGTAGGCATCCGAAAACGTCTGTGAGCGGTTTTTAAATTCAACTAATGAAGCGCCATCTTTTGACTTTTCTACGTTCTGTACTAAGCTGAGCTATAGCCTAGTCACACCATCTCTACTCAATGTTGGCTGAGCCATAGCATAAAACAATAAAGGAAAGCCTGTATAATAAACACCTCCTAGAAAGAAAGCCAAACAACTGAAAAGTTATACATTGTTAAATCATAATAAGTCGACCGGAGGCCAACGAGAGACAGGCCAGGGCACTCAAAAGTCACATGATCATCGGGATCCGGCCAACAATTCATCCTTCATTGTCTCTATCTTGAATTTTAAAAATTAGTAATTTTTCGTTTGTTGGAAGCAATGAAGGATGGATTGTTGCCCGGACCCCGATGACCATGTGACTTTTGAGTACCCTGGCCTGTCTGTCGTTGTCCTCGAAGTCGACCAAATTTCAGTTGATGTAACAATATATGACATTTCAGTTTTTGGCTTTCTTTCTAGGTTTGGTTTGGTTTAGTTTGTTTGGTATTAATGTCCTTTTCAACTGCCATGGTGATTTCAGGACGGCGTTATAGGAGCCGCAAATTTTGCCTCGCAAGGGTTCTTTAACGTGCAGCCAGCAAACGACTACACGGGACCAACGTCTTTTCTTCCCTTCCGAAGGAAGTGCGTGATCTCAGGATTTTCCCCCTGAAAAAATCCTCGTCGTCCTCGGCCGAGGTCGAACCCGCCTCCTCGGGCATCAGAGGCGATCACACAACAGCTGAGGCCACCGAGGTGTTGGTACAATAGTGCTGCAAATGGTGATCCAAAATGCAACAATGTGCAGAGTTAACTTGCAACTCCACCTCTAGTTAAAAAAAAACGAGCGAGTTGCTTCCTTGAAATTAGAAAAATTATTTCCAGCATTATTAAGATTTGACCTGACAATTATGTTAAAAAGATCAGAGATGCGCTAGGTAGATTTAATTTATTGAAAATTAGTTTTGAAGTGTATTTTGTAATACGATTGAAGCTCTCTGTAATAAATAATAATATAACGAATTTTTCCCCTCTAAAGAATTTTTACTTTGGTACCAACCTAGATAAGCATGTAAATCTTGAATTTTAACAATATTTCTGTATAATAAATTTTCCGTATAACAAATGTTTTGGGGAGTGGTCAATGATTTCGTTATAAGGAAGTTCGAAAGGAACTTGATTTCTGTATCAAGTTAAGGTTATTTGCCGTGGATCGGAATTTTGTTTTTGTAAACTGGCGGTCAATAAACACTTTAATATGAAATGTGTGAAAATATCTTTCTGGAATCCACATAAGATAGTTAACAACTATCCACAGCAAAGTTGGGAGATCACTATCAGCGCTAGCAGGTGGCAAAGCGAGAAGATAACTGTTCAAAATATCGCATCATTGCAACAATAGAGCAGCGAGCTATTAGGCAAGCTTTCCTTATCTTTGCAGACTCCTAAAACTTTAAATTAAGATATCTTTTTTTCCATGAGCCAATTTTGATGAAATAAAGCCTATATTTTGCTCCATGCTATGCTCAATTACCTGTGAAAACCCGTTGAAGATTCGTCAACTAGTTTTGGAGATTAGCGTGTTCAAACAGATAAACAGACAGACAAAAATTTAAAAAATGATCTTATTGTATTCTGTTATACTTCCTACATCACCCGCAGTCAGGCTTAGGCAAATATTTTCAATGTACAGACACAATCCGTTTTACATTTTATTATCTGTATAGATAGAAGAAGAAGATAGAAGAAGAAGCAGATAGATAGAAGAAGATAGATAGAGAAGAAGATAGAAGAAGAAGATAGATAAAAGATAGAAGATGTAATGACTTCGTTGCTTAAATTTACACAAATGTAATTTTGAGCTAATAAATGGAGTTTCTTAAATCGCTTTCTTACCGTCCACACCCTCTGTTCAAATTTCCACTGCCAATGCTGAATAAAATTTATGACAATCTCCTTTGCCTCGTAGATAGACACTGCCCTATCTATATCGTCTGCTATACTAATTTAATGCTCATTATTAATAATTCTTGGAAACAAATATTCTGTCATTGCATCATCATTTTATGGTCATTTATAATAATTCTTGGAAACGAACGTTCAATCATTATAACATCATGAAAGTATAATTGCATCATCATCACGACGCTTTCCAAACCGAGGACATTCACACAGATTATAGTCAAAATGTACCGCGGACATTTTAGAAAATATTTGGTTCTGGTGTGCTACCAAATAAGTTAGGTGATTTTCCCGGCGTTGCCCGATCTCTCTCTCTTTTTTTTTTTTTTGATGAAATTTTCCAATATCTGAATGTGAATATACAGTAAAATTGAACACATGAATATGCTTAGAATTAAATAAAAATTTATAATGTAAAATTGAAAAAAAATTTCAAGATCAAGTTTAATGGATAATGAAAACCCCTAAGAGATAGAGAAAAACGTCAATTGGAAAGTTGTATAGTGTTACGAGCGCCGTGTCACCAGGTGCAGAAAACGAAGATTTTCTAGAATAGGCATTTCTGAAGGAGAAATAAAGAGGGCGTGCGTCCGAATTATAAAAAGAGAGAGAGAGAGAGACGACGGAATTACAAAAAAAGAATGTAATTTTTGTCAGTCGAGAGAAGAACGAGGGAGAGAGGAGAAATAAAGATGGAAAGCCAAGATGGGTAAAAAAATGCAATGTCTTTTGAAGAGAGTAAAGAGATTGAAGTAAAGAAGAGCGTATGTGCTAACGTATCTATAAGAGAAGGAGAATCGTTTATTCCACAAACTTTCGTAATGACTTTCGTAAAGGTGACTATAACTCTCTTAATATGGTATTACAAGAAATTAATTGGTGTTATCTTGAAAAACTTGACCTGGACTCTGCTATTAATCAATTTTACGAGAATATTTATTATTTTATGGACTGTTTTATTCCTAAGATTCGTATTAGAAACCATCGATTTCCACCTTGGTTCTCTCCTGAACTTAAGCATCTTATATCCTTAAAGAAGACTGCACATATCCACTATAAATTAACTAATCTTCATTGTGATTATACACTATATGATCACAAATATCCGGACACATGCACGTTTGCGCT
>JAHWFO010035738.1:0-25451 GCA_023313115.1 Rhysida immarginata | reverse complement strand
AAAAAGTTACAGCCATGGAGGCATTACTTTTCAGCCCACCCTCGTATTATGAACACCTCTGACTACATTAACGAAGCTAATAGACAACTCTCTGATATCACGTTCTACAAGAAACTAACCTCCAACCCTACTGACACTTTCAACACCGAACTTAAAAATATTCTCTTTCGGCTTGAATCCTCCTCCCAAATCGATAAAAAACCGCCTCTTCTTCCTTCCTAACATCAGTTCCCCTGGTCGTTTCTACCTTCTTCCCAAGATTCATAAACCTGGCAATCCCGGCCGTCCAATCATCTCTTGTAACAACACTCTCTGTGAGCCACTTTCTGCTCATGTCGACCACCACATACGCCACATCCCACCCAGTCTTCCTTTTTATATCAAAGACACTAACGATTTTCTCTCCCATATCCAGCGCATTAACGACTCTAATTACGATTTTAAGAACGACTTCATGTCTCTTCTCTCTACACTAACATTCCTCATGATGATGGAATTGAAGCTGTTCGCAACAGTCTCGAGGCTAACAAACCTTTCCAAGTTCCTTCTACTGACACAATCTGCCTTCTCCTTAACACCATCCTAACCTCCAATTTCTTCACTTTAACAATGATTATTATATCCAGTCCAGTGGCACTGCTATGGGTTCCAAAATGGCTGCTAAATATACCAGCATTTTCATGGGGGAGGTGGAAACCGAACTGCTTTCCACGTCTCCCTTGAAGCCGTTAGTCTGGCTACGGTATATTGACGATGTTTTCCTGATCTGGCCACATAATGAAGACTCTCTCCTATCTTTTATAACCCACTCTAACACCATCCACCCCTCTATCAAGTTTTCTCACAATTATTCTATCACAACTGTTTCTTTTTTGGATGTCTCTATCTCTATCACTAACAACAAATTGTCTACCAATCTCTATAAGAAGCCCACTGACAGGCACCAGTACTTACACTATGATAGCTGCCATCCACGCCATTGCAAGGATAACATCCCTTTAGGTCAGTTAACTCGCATCCATAGAATATGCACTAGTCAGTCTGACAAGGACTTCCATGCTAACGCCCTTACTCACTCCCTTAAAGCAAGAGGCTACCCCAAATCTGTCATACGCGCTTCTATCTATAAGCATCGCAATTCCTGTTCTAACAATAATCCTAAACCTTCTCCAGCCATGGCCACACCTACGTTAGTTCTTCCTTATCATCCAACCCTCAATAGTATTAAAAATATCCTAAGGAAACCTCAACATATAATTGACAACTCTCCTCTTCTCCATTCCATTCTACCAGAACCACCTAAAGTTTCTTTTAAACGGACATCTAATTTTAAAGATATTCTGGTCCATGCTGCTATTACTAAACCACGCACTTCCACTAAGGGATGTTCTCCTTGCAATGAAAAGCGTTGTGGCGTTTGCCATTTTCTTAACCCTGCTACCTCCATTTCCAACAGTGCTTCCTCCTTTACTTTCAAAATTAACCAGAACCTGACCTGCACTTCTCACAATCTAATTTACCTGTTACATTGCAAGGTATGCCAGAAACAGTATCTCGGTGAGACAGGCAATACCATACGTGCCAGATTTGCCGGACATAAATTCGACATCCTTAGCAATGCTGACACCCCTGTCGCTAAACACTTTAATTCCCCTGGCCACTCATTACAGGCCATCAGCCTTTATATTCTTCGTAGTAACTTCTATAACAAAAAAGAGAAAAAGCAATACGAGTCTTTTCTTATTTGGAAATTCAATTCCCTCACCCCTAATGGCATTAACCTTAGCAAAGGCACCATTCCCTCATTACCTTTCCCATGTCCCTCTCCAACTTCAGCTATTCTTAATTTGTCGCGGGCCCTATTCTTCTTTCTTTTTCTTTTTTCTTTATCTTATCTTTTATTTCTTCTTTTTAATGTTCTTTCATATTTTTCTACCTTTGACCCGATGCTCTTACATGTGGGACTATTTTACAGGGTTACAGGGTGACTAGCGACCGGGAATTGTCAGGGAATTTTTTTTTTTAACCGGGAACAGTGAGGGAATCATAAAATCGAAAATTTTGAACAACGTAAATAATATTCTTTCATGACAGCCTTTTTTGTCTGCTGATAATCAGGAAAAATCAAGGAAAATTCAGGGCATTTTACGAAATCTTTTTGCTAGGCACCCTATCGACAATCGACAATCGAACACTGAAGTGTACATTTGTTAGGATGGGACGAAAGCAGCGCTTTCACAAAGCTCATCCAACCAGAATAAACTCCAAATGAAATACACTGAGGTAGTCAAGAAGCCTAACCAACCCAAGCGGTCTTCCATATTATACAAAAAAAGAAAATAAAATTGACGATTGTCAAAAAGCAAAATACAAACGAAATAAAAAACACAAGGAGAAAGAAGATTACCACATCTTCCAGTAGTCCGGGAAAGAGACGTTGCTAATATCTTCAAAATTGACGTCAAGAACATGCCTCGGTTTACGATACCTCGTATGCCAGTTCATATTCAATGAGTTCTTCAGTATTCCATTCACAAGTTTATTGTCGTGAGTCTACATCTTCTGTATCATAATCAAAAGGAGATCCTGTATAAACTTTCCGATATGGGCCATGTTTAAATCCATGTGGATGGATTGGTTTTTCACCGTCCTTCTGTCCAGCTGAGCAATGGTCCTCAGGGTAACATTCTGGAATGACTGTAGTTCACTCCATCTGGTTTTACAGATAGTTGCCCACGCAGGCAAGCGATAGAGGAGTATGGTCCGGATAATCGATTTGTACAGAAGTAGCTTGTTGTCAATGCTGAGGGCGCTGTTGCTACCCATGAGAGCTATGATACTGTACTTAGCCCTTTTCGCTTTGTTCAGAGCATAGGACATATGCCGGTTCCATGAGAGTCTTGAGTCAATGATAGCTCCCAGATACTTGTAGTTTTCCACCCAGTCCAGTTTCTTATTGAACAGAACAATAGAATCTGGGGGACGCTTGAGCTTCCTATTGAGGTACAAAGCCTTGCACTTTCCGACATTAAGGTTCAACTTCCAGCAGTTAAACCAGTCTTCGAACTGCTTCAAGGCGCACTGCAGCCGAGAGATAACGTGAGCCGGCTGGTGTGCCCATGTCATAATGGCAGTATCATCCGCATAAAAATACAGATTACAATTATCGGGTTTCGGGAAATCATGTACAAAGTAATTAAATAACACAGGCCCGAGGACAGAACCCTGAGGGACACCGGCCTTTACAACACGGGGCGTGGAAAGATTTTCTCCAATTTTGGCTTGATAGGATCTGCCGTCAAGAAAGGATTTCACCAACAAAATCAAATCGGCAGGGAACCCGTCTCTGATCATTTTGTAGACAAGGCCTTCATATCACACCTGGTCAAAAGCTTTACTGACATCGAGAAATACCACCCACAGTACCTGGAGAGGTTCAGGGGGGTGCTCAGGTCTTCAACGAGCCTCCATATCTGCATCGGACAAGAGTGGGCAGCACGAAAGCCAAACTACTCTTCCCGAAAGACAGTGGTCTTGGAATCTGACGAGAATAGTTTCCTCCAAACTCCTTCAACAGATGGTGACCCACCCATTGTTCTCTCCCAACGAGCAAGCCATATTTCTTTCACGAACTGGTGGAATCATCCACAAGGAACTGCACGAACTGGTAAGACATATTTTCCAAACCAAAATGACGCTTTAAACGGCTCAAAATGCATTGTGTAAACGAGCACTCGAAGATGTGTGGGATCGTTTCCGGTATTCCACAAGACAGGCAGCCTGCCGAATCAACCACTCTCCACTGATGGAGTCGCTGGAGTAAAAAAAAATCATGATGTAATAACCGCCGCTGATATTTGAAAATTGTTCTCTCATAGGCAAGACTTTTGATGTTCTCAAATATCTTTGCCCATGGGAAATTAGTATATAAACTGTAAATATCAGAGGCAACACCTTGGTCGAGGCGCTGGAGAAACCAGGAGAGATGCAGGCTGCACCAATCTTGTGGAAGTAATTATCGAAGATCGGGTAAGAAAGTCTGGGAAATAGTAGTCAATAGATTACTGGCAACGAGGCAGGAATTGGAAGCCTATCTTCGTCAGTCTGTCATATCACGGAAATCCGGACTTTTCATTGGCAAGCGAAGCAACTGACGCGAATGACGCAACAAAAGTAAGTGACGCAACAAAGTAAATGATGCAACAAAGTAAATTAAAAATCCCTTTCTTTTTAACAATAATATAACACAGTGTTAATTAAAATTAATTAAACTGCTTTATCACGCAATTTCGTTAAAATTTTCAAAGTTTCAAATTCGGAGTTTTCATTGGCTGTTCAGACCAGTGACCAGGGGGGTGAAACTCCTAGCTTTTTCTGTCAAACTAAGATGGCGGCGCTATGAAGACTGCTTGCTAATGTTTTCTGTATTTTGGCGTTTTAATAACAAAGTTATAAATATAAATGAGTAAATAAAATAAAATATTTATGATGGAATTTGATAAAAATAAATTAAATAAATAAAAAATAGCTAAAATTTAATTAAAATATAAAATAAAATAAGAATAGATTAATTAAATGATAAACATATACAATTAATAAAGCAAAATAAAATAAAGTTAATAATTAATTAATTAAATAAACTTGGCTAAATGAATAAATAAAGTAAAATAATTAAATGCACAAATTAATAAAAAAAAATCAGTAAAATAACAATTAAATTTAATCACTGCTTTGAAGACATTGTTGTTATAAAATGCGTCAGCGAAAATCAAATTAATTTCACGTATTGCTAAATCGGAAATATCTTATCTTTTTTTGATATACATAATTGATTTTACCACTTTGGCTGCGTTCGTTTATTGAGCGAAGCAAAAACGAGCTCTACATGAGCGCTCACTTAGCTCTTGGGGAACGCTGCTGTAGTTTACGAACGATTTTGACGATTTCAAGGGTCTTTGTCATTAGCGCTCAGGCAACATGGTTGTCAACAAGAAACTTATTTCCGAAGCGATTGCTTTTGCGTATTCGTTTTTATTCCCTGAAGATGAATAAAAAAGAATTTTTGTGTGTTTGTGAACTTAAATCAAGAAACCTCTTTATAATTTATACATACATAAAATATATTCCAATTTACATAATTATAAATTGATTATTATCTTTATTTTTAAAAATGAAAATTGTACAAACAAAAAAAATTGCCGAAAATTGTCTGTTCTTCCCCCCCTTTTGATATCTATAATCTAAGAAATAAAGGGTCTTGATATAGAAACACTAATTTCTTTTATATTTATTTGATAGAATATAAAAATGAATAAAAAATTGAAATTGCCGTCAGTTAAAGTTAAAAGTTTCTGGTCTTTGGCTTCAGCTTTTGCTTTCTGCCATCTTGTTTTCGTGATCTTCTCTGTCGAGAGCGAACTGAGCGAGGATTAACTTCGCTCGGTTAGCTCGCGAACGCTCTCGAAGAGCGAGATTTTACGCTCGCCAACATTTTGGTGAGCGAAGAATTTACGAACGAATTTGTACTGAGCGCCCTCTGAGCGCTCAATAAACGAACGCAGCCTTTGTAAAATCACCTTTTGCCGTAATAACAGTCCCAATTCTTTTGGGCGATGATATTAGTAAGGTCAGGGCAAAGTTCGTGTGTAATATATTTCTAACACTTTGGATGCATTCAGTGAGAACTTTTTTGTCCTTTGTCAACGGTTTCTGTATTCTATTATCATGATTGCCCATAGATTTTCGATTAGATTCATGGCAGGCAAATTTCCTGGCCATTTCAGGACACTTATTTCTCTTGTCCGATTTTTTTGGATGTATAAGCTGGTACACTATCCTGTTTGAAAATAACATCTTCAGATGAACAGATCTTCTCAATAATTGAGCGACAAAGAATTCCATCATTTCTATATAAACTTCTGTATGGAACCGGCTATTCGCACAAAAAAAATCATTTCACCAACACTTTGACTATTAAAACAATCCCATAAATCATATGGTATTAAAGGGTGTTTTACTTCTCGGTTGACAGTTGAAGGTAGAAAAACTTTTGCAAGAAATCCATCCAATTAATTCTTGGAAATCACTATATTGTTCTCATTCTCATGCTGAATTGTACTTGCAACTATCATAATTAAATATGTAAAAATGAGAATAGAACAGTGTTTAAAAATGTTAACCAAACAATATGCAAACAATAAGTTAAAGTATGCCAAAAGAGTTTTGAAATTATCTTAATAAAAAAATAATGAATTCACGAAAGTGAAATTTATTTTGTATACATATCTAGGCCCTTTGTTTATTGGATGAATAAATTTCAAATTTCAAAAATTTCAAACAATTAAGTTGTTTTTTAAATATAATCTACAACATATAATTTTCTACTTTAACTTATTATTCGTTTGTCCTCCTAAAATTACTAAAAATAAATAAAATAAAATAAAAAACTTTTTTATATTTTTACCCCCTTCATCCATTCTTGTTTTTACTTTAAAAAAAAGTATTTCTTTTTGGTTTAAAAAGTGAAATAAAAAGTTAAAATAAAAATTCATAAAATTAAAAAAAAAAGGTGTAGCAGGGCATAATTTTTTTTTCATTTTAAAATTTATTATTATTATTATTGAAAGAGCACTCTCCAGGCGTAAAAGAAGAATAGTGTGAAAATTAAAGTTTAATATGAAACGCGCGCTCTATTTAGGAAATAGGACACTGAACGTTGGAAATGCCATATTAAGCAACAACGTCGTCTGCTTATTCTTCATGCGAATCGAAGCGCCGCCCTGGCGAGCACTTGATCCCAAGTCCCTTGATTTAGCATTGAGTTTCCACCTCTGGTATATATCTATCTCTATGCCAGTGACCAATAGTAAGTCGTTATCTACTTCAATTCTACGCGAGGGAGATTCGAAAAATAGCTCAATAGGCGCATTCGGCGGCACTTAGATCTGGCTCAGATCTGAGAGAACTGTCACATGGTATCTGACTGCTTTTCTGAGCGTCTGAGTGACTGTTGCCGAACGCGCTTTTATCTCAGAAAGAAATGGCTTTACTGACTTTACAAATATTGATAAGAAACGGCGGTTTTACTAATTTTAGTGTACATGAAATAAAAATCTGCAACAAATGAACAACTCAGCATGATTAATATTCGATCGCGAGAAGAGTATACCATAAGGCCAGGGAGGAAAGGGTACACTGGGCATCGCCATGATTTGGCTCTCGTAGCTTTTTTGATAGCTTCGCATCGCAATGAGCGCCGCCATATTCTATCTGAGCACTCAGAAAAAGAAAAGCTTGCTGAGCGTCTGAGCTCAGAATCTGACAGATTCGTTGCGTGCCGAACACGTTTTCTTCTCAGGCGGAAGTACCAAAGTGCTCGCCGAACGCTGCTCTCTCAGATCTGAGTCAGATCTGAGCGCCGCCGAATGCGCCTAATAATTGTTTGATGCATATAATAACTATTTGTAGGCTAATGGTTATTGTTAACATATTGCTAGGAGACAAGAAACAGCCTTGATTTCTTTGAAACTTATAATATAAATTTAGATCATGTGTACAGAAATGATTTAAGGAAGAATTTTTTCCATTTTCATTTTGATATATTTTAATGTAATCTTAAATATAATTTTTAAAGCAAAACTTTATACGTATATAATTAAATTGTTTAAAGAACAATATAATAACTCCATAACTTAATATTTCAATAAACTAATTCAATAAAATAATAAATAATATTTTAATACAAAAAAATTCAAAAGAATTCGTAATATTTGCGATAGGCTTATCTCCTCTAACAGCAGAGTAAACAGAAACCATGCGAAGCGAAACCAAACGTTTCGGTATTCTCATAGCCAACAATGATAATATGTTTTCGTTAGGCGCATTCTCCATCGCGCACGAAACAAATTATATGCACTTTGTGTCCGCACTGGCTGTTCCTCATCGCTCCGTGCGTTTCGTGCATGCTGTTCCTCATCGCCAGTGCGTTTAGTTATCGTGCGTTTGGTACATTTCGTGCGCGCACGAAACACACTAGCCAGGAGCTGGGGTTGCCTGATCATTCAATTGTTAACGCTCTGTTCTCCTTCAGGCTGCATGATTCGCATGATTCAAACTGCACGATTCGCATTGATCACGTGACTCACTCTCACGCTTGTGCGTTTCGTGCGCGATGGAGAATGCGCCTTTTGTTATCTTAGTTGGCTATGGTATTGTTCATTTAAGAATCCAGAGGACGCCACTGAAAAAAACTCACGCACGACTCATAGGAGTCGTCCATCCTGTTTCTTCCATCCATGCCAACACCTCCTAGAGAGAAGGCCTGCGGACAAAAGGTGTATACATTGTTACATCATCATCAAGCGGCTGTTTGATCTATGTGGCGATTCCTGGGTATAGTTCGTTCTTCACGCAAATTCCAATTTCGTCTTTGGTTCAAAAGCATCTTTATACGCTGCTTCGGACTCGGATCTTGAGCATCCCACATATAGTTGACCGTGTGCGAAGACAAGCCGGGGTAAATACAATCCCAAGTGGTGCACTGTTTAACCTTGAGCCTTGTTTACTTTCATGACAAATGCAAGCTGCACTGGAAATTTTCGGCGACGTAGCTGAAAAGGCAGTCCAGATTCGTGTGTATACAAAGGAATGCGGGGAATTACCACAATCTCCCCAAATCGCGATCCAATGAGGATGGATGCCAGCAGGCAGTTGCGCTTGAGTTGGCGTATTGTGTATCATTGCACAATCCCTGGTTGCCACTAATGTTTCGTGTAATCGGTGCTCCAACTTTTAGACGTAGTCGATGTGGCGGCATCACTGAGATCGTCAAAGTGTTCAAGAACTCCACGGGGAACAGTGACGGTTCTAGCCCTTCTTGTTCTTCGATAGGGTCAATTGAAAGATAATCGTGTAGTTCTCCGTATAATTTTTCCACAACCTCGTCAATGATCGCTTGAACCTAAACGTTGAGAATTGTCAAGATCATCCCATCGGAGAAGTAGTGGTTTTCCATGAATCGCTCTTCAATGTTCTCGGATCAAAGTCTCGATTGGTGAATTGGTAGTTTTGGGCTGAACAAACATCTCTTTTGGAAACTTGACGAATCCTCGAACTCAAATTTTACACGAATCACACTTATCTTCTCCCATTCGAAGTAAAAAATCCGCAAAGGATTGTATTTCGCCAGCTGTGGATTCATTGGGTGCGTTCCGTACACGCATGTTTGTGCTGATTCGAAGCGTGGTAAAATACTCCCATAGGTATGACTGTTTGATACACCCATTAACCACTTGATGCACAGTTGCGTGAGAAACAACAGGCAGAAGCTGGCGAAAGCCACCTGAGAGCACAACAACTTCTCCTCCAAACGGAGTGTCGACCTTCATCAAATCTCGAAGCGACCTGTCCAGATGATGATGCTGGTTTTGCATAGCAACTCCGCACGTTGCGATTGAATGGATATATTAGATGTTGAAGTTGCATTTAGATCCAGGCGCATCTTGAACATTGAATGTGCCGTTCCACATTAATTGCATTTAGATCCACCCATTAATTGAAGTGATGCAATTTCCCTCGTTGCCATTGCCAGAGCAATCTTGCCTTCCAACCGAACAGTTGCCAGCACTTTCTCCAATAAAATAGATTTGCCGGTTCCTCCAGGACCGTCCAAGAAAAGTAGTCTCCTTTTTGGCGTCTCATTGCTTACCGCATTTAATATAGGATTGTACACAATCAGCTGCTCTTCATTTAAGAGCGATGTTTGATCCAACAACTCTTGCAATTTTGCTCGGGGATATGACGTCTCCAACGATATCAATGGATTTGAACCTTGGGAAGCTTCAACTTCTTGATAGGGGAACTGATGCAATTGAAGCAACTCTGGATAGTCCTGAAGTCGGCGTTCATTGTTCGTCAAATATTGGTCCAAATCTCTTAATGTGAGATACAGCACTCGAAGATTGGTTGCATCTGAATTGATTGTTGCTGATATTCTTCTAACAATGCGTCTGCACAACTATTTAACATTCACCGAGGTTGCTGGGGATTACAGTACGCCAAAATGGTTGCAAATAGATGTCTGAATTGTTGAAGCATCTGGAAAGCAATTGCTTCACGCATCCAACGATGCCATTCTTCATTGTCCTTTAGAGCTTTTGCAGCCTCTTGTAACGTATCTTGCAATACACCATCAACTGTTCGAAGATCTTCAAAAGACTTTGGACCACGAACATAGCATAGCATAAGTCACAAATGATATCGCTGCACGTCCAAAGGAGAAACTGCAATCATTCTACCAATCCCATTTTCATCTCCACGTTGCCGCTTCTTCCATGATTTATTGCTGGCTATCCAAGTGTAATGTTTGGGGGCTTCATGATACAATAAGTTGGACGTTTGGAGATCGCTCGCATAAACTTCAAAAAATCTGGTCAACATCGTATGCTGGGCGCGCTAGACACTTTCTTCAATGGCTGTATTTGGATCGACTACCACATAGTTGGTCTGTGGAAGGTGTACAGTCAGCTAGACAATTGTGTGTGACTTGGCTTGCAAGGGAAATGAAAAAAATGCGCCAGACTGCTTCAGGTGCTGAAATATATCTAGCACTTCTTATGTCATCGATGACTCTGGTTGCTCGTATAGAGTTCTCTCTATCATTGACACTGTTATCTTTCCGTTCGACACTGATTGTGGCCTGGTCGTGACCCTTATAGACGTTCTTGTAGATATAATTCACGGAAATGATCGTGGAACATATCTCAATGTTGATATGACACCAACAGAGATAAGGGTTGTATAGAACCATCCAGCGATTATGGAGTTCAATTCCTCGCCGAATAATTGTACGGCCAAGATCTCTTCGTCTGTACACTGGATAACCATTTTCGTTACACGTTATCGCTTCATTAAATCGCTTTGGATATCCCTTTGGGATTCAATGACCCACACTGATCATGCATCATGGACTTCGTGACAATTTCATACAACTGTGGAAACTGGCAGGGATGAGGAATTTCTGCACACACAAACTTGTCATAGGCTTCCGGCGTATAAGCATGTGTGCTTGGGGAAGCCCACGTTTCTGGAACTCAATCACATAGATGTATGCAGTAACCTTCCCAAATACGCGTTTCTTGAAGAGGTCTTGATCTCTTCAAGCTTTAATCTGAATACTCGAGACACTATGTCTGGACGATTTTGTAGTCTCTGACCTTCAAGTGTACAGTTTCTTTAATCTCTGGCCATTCAGGATTGCATGTCACGGTTACAAAAACATCTAGTTTTCCTTATTCACGAACAATTGCCATGGAGTCGTAATATTGTTTCCTCATGTAACGATCGCCGCCAGTAAATGTGGCTGGGAGGTGAATATACTTTCCAATCTCCCTCAAATTCCCGTCTCGAGCCATTTAACCACGATACAAGTCGGATCGAAATGAATCCTGATGGGTTTTGATGAAACGAAGCCGCTGGCGTTCAATCTTGACGCATTGACGTATTGCTCGACACACCATTGCTGAAAGAAACGCGATGATCGATGCAACAAAAAGTTTACAGCCGGTAGATAGTACTTACGATAAGTCGGTCCAATCCATCCATAATGCCTATTCGCGAAGCCACTTGTTTCTCCATGGATCATAAATGTAGATCTGCGCAAACTTGGGTGGTTGGCCTTCTCTCGACATCAGACTGCCGATTCGATGACAGATGCTTCCTTGAACATGGAATGTGTATATACCATCTCGAGCGTTCGCACATGGTTAATCCACAGAGACACTTTCATGAACTGAATCACCCACTGACGTAAAAGCAAAAACACTGTTGTACGCCCTGATACAGTTCATGAATCTGGGATTCGACCACATTGAGCCTGTTCATGCGGTACCTCATTTGGAGGAGCAATAATAACTTTTTCGTTCAAACAACATATTGCCGAAGTTTCGCCCGTAAACTTGAGAGAGCGACAATGGGAACATACAGAAGCTAAGTGGCCAATCGAATTCATGGCAACACTTGGCTGGAAATCTTCGATACTTGCAACAGCAGAGTATTCCGTACGCTTGTGTACCTGGGCTCTGCGCGTTTCGTTGTTGAGGCAAATTGCGTTTACGATCCGAAACACGTTCATCTTCCGACATTTGCTGTCTTCGAGTAGCATGAGCTGCAGCGTCTTGTGCACGTTGGAGATTTACTTCAACTTCTGTCATGCGCTGTCGATGAGCGGCTTGAGTAGCTGCATTGTTGTTCACGCGCTTCATGTCGACTCCTTTGTTCCTCTGGAGTTTTGGTTTCCTCTTGCGCCTACTGTAGACGCCGTATAGCCGCTCGACGCGTAGCCAAACGCCTTTTTCGGTTCTGTAGACTTTCATACTCCGTTAGACCAACACCTCCTAGAGAGAAGGCCTTTCTGACAAAAGGTGTATACATTGTTACATCCTCATCAAACGGCCAAATTTAGGGCTTATTATTGGTAAAAATACGATTAACAATAGCCGCTTGTTGATGATGTAAAAATGTATACACCTTTTGTCCGCAGGCCTTCTCTGTAGGAGGTGTTGGCATGGATGGAAGAAACAGGATGGACGACTCCTAAGAGTCGTGCGTGAGTTTTTTTCAGTGGCGCCCTCTGGATTCTTAAATGAACAATACCATAGCCAACTAAGATAACAAAGAAAACATGTTATCATTGTTGGCTATGACAATACCGAAACGTTTGGTTTCGCTTCGCATGGTTTCTGTTTACTCTGCTGTTAGAGGAGATAAGCCTATCGCAAATATTACGAATTCTTTTGAATTTTTTTGTATTAAAATATTATTTATTATTTTATTGAATTAGTTTATTGAAATATTAAGTTATGGAGTTATTATATTGTTCTTTAAACAATTTAATTATATACGTATAAAGTTTTGCTTTAAAAATTATATTTACAGTAAAATTACATTAAAATATATCAAAATGAAAATGGAAAAAATCTCCCTCACGTAGAATTGAAGTAGATAACGACTTACTATTGGTCACTGGTCTGAACAACCAATGAAAACTCCGAATTTGAAACTTTGAAAATTTTAATGAAATTGCGTGATAAAGCAGTTTAATTAATTTTAATTAACACTGTGTTGTGTTATTGTTAAAAAGATCATATTTACTTTGTTGCCTCACTTTTGTTGCGTCATTCGCGTTACTTGCTTCGCTTGCCAATGAAAAATCCGGATTTGCGTGATTAACAGACTGACGAAGCACTTTATATATTAAGATTAACAAATCAAATCACAAGCAGGTGACATCAGTTTTTACATTTTATGACATTCTGTATATAGTAATAATTTTTCAGTTGTACAAATTAATAAAAAGAAAAAAAACATAAATTAGAAAAATAAAAAATCAAATCGAAAAAATCAAAAGCAAATAACATTTTTTCTCATTTTTTTAATATTCATTATATGTGTATAATTAATTTTTTTAGTTTTAAAATATAATGATCGTGCCCCCCAGAAACGATCTGCCGAGAAATAGAGCAATGAGGGAGATTAAAAAAAAAAGAAAAGAAAAAAAGAGCCCGACGAGCCATTTTCACTGAAGAGCAAAGTTTACCTCTAATAGTTGTAAATGTGTTTTTGTATTAGGCTATAACTGTCAAATTGACAGTAGTGATTTTGTCCCATTGTAACAGGACACATTGGGTTAGTATCACTCTCATGTTGACCGTGACTTCTTTAGTATTAGCAATACTGTCAATTATTGCAGTCCTGCCAATTATCACAATCCTGTCACAGATGAAATTTTTTTAAAATAAAATTGAACTTGCAGTTTCCAGTATTGTGGTAACCTTCGTACGTCGGGCTTTCGAATAAAATCAAAAGCAATAACATTATTTATTGTATGCTCGGATCGATGCAGCAAGCTGTGATAAAGCAGTGATTCGTTGTAAAAAACTTGAGCTAGGAAAAAAACCCATTCCCTTCTATGGTCATGAGTCTTGGGTAATGACAGAAATAGTGCCGAAATGAGATTCTGAGAGGTGGGACAGGAGTTCCCTACTAGATAGTGTTCAGCATCACAATAAGGCAGTCTTTAGGTGCTGAACCGCTACTTCTTTGCATTGAGAGGCCTCAGGTGCATTGGTTTGGTCACATGTACGGATGCCGCAAAACCGTCTTCCTAGGCAGTTGCTATTTTCCAAGTCGGCGGTTGGGTTAAGTCACATGGCAACGGGCTGGGTGGGGGTAGGGGCAAAAACGTGAACTTGGTCGTAGGCCCATAAGAAAAAAAATTATGGGGTTAAGTCAGGTGACCGTGGAGGTCGCGGAAGAAGAGGAGAAGTATGTCTCATAAGAGACCAAGGGCCGGCCTAGAACTATATGGCTAGATTACATTGATCATCTGGGTTCGAGTCGCTTGGGTATTACCACTGAGGACATGAACCTGATGGCGGAAAATCTCGAGCGCTATCCCGCGACCTTAACGAATAAGCAGGTTTGAAAACTAAGTAAACATTTTTATTTATTATTGGCAGCCCTGTCAATTATCACAGTTCTATCACAGGCGAAATTTTATAATTAAAATGGAATTTACAGATTCGCCTGTTGTGGCACCGTCGTATGACGGGCTTTAATACTAGTAGGTGAAGAAAAACAAACGTCGCCCAACACGGAGATGGGAGCCAGAAAAGACCAATCACAGACCATGATCCTGGCTGCAGTGAAATAGTGGCGTAAATCAGGCAGATCAAACTCCCCCCCCCCCTCCTTTTCGAAGGGGATAAAAAGAAGATCTGTCTTAAGAGGAAGATCTGTCCCCACACGCAATCAACAATCGCTCACCAGAGTCTCTGAAGGTCTCGAGCCGACTGCAGTGTGAACAAGCACTTGGATGTCAGCAGAGGGAGAATATGTGTTTTAGTAAATCTCACCTTGACGTACATAGAGGTGTCAAAACGCAAGTTCCTGTCAAACGCAAGTTCCTGTCATTTCTCCACTACCACTAAACATTTATGACAGTGACTAGAATCCATTGATGGAAGACGCCAGAATACATAACCTAGCACCGTAATCTGGCCAAGGAATCGAGCAGGACTGCCCCGAATCACAGAACTTGTCAGAATAAAGCTTTAAACGGTATTGAAACACCCCAGTGAAGACATTGTAATCTGTGTTTAACAGAGTTATCGGCCTCCACTGGGTTACAAGTTCAGAATTCGGGCCTTTAGGAAGGAGAATGATCCTTCCGACGGAAAAATCTGGTGAGGTGGAGGAAGGATCTCGTAGGATGGAATTAAAGACGTCCACCAGAAATGGTCCAAGAAGTTTCCAAGTGACGATGTAGAAAGAATATGGGAAGCCGTCCATACTACGGCTGGATGACTTCTGGCTGCCCATTGTAAGAAACTTCTTAACTTCGTCTTCGGAGAAGGGACGAGAGACGAAATTATCGGCCTCCTCAGAAAGGGGTTCCAGAGCCTGCACGCACTGCACCCACGGCTCCTGATGGAATGACAGGATGATCAAAAAAGGATGCAAAATATGAGTGAAAGGCTGAAAGAATATCAGAGTCAGCCTTCACTTCACCATCTTTCACCACAAGACGCTTGCACCTTTTTTTTTTTTTTTTTTTTTTTTTTTTTTGTTGGGACGCCGTCTCTCCTCCGCAAACACAGCCGACGACATGCCGCGAATATCGGCAGCCCAAGAGATTTTAGCTCTGAGCGCCGCACCGGCAGCATTCCGCAACATAAGAGCGTTGATTTCGCTCTTGATCTGGCGAATCTCGGTGACCTGCGGTGAAGAGTTGCAGAGAAGTTTGAGGAGACGAGAAGAGACCGCCGCTTACGCCTGGCCGCTTGCATTCCAATCTTCTATAGAGCTTATTCATGAGCCTTACAATATGGCGGCAGCAGCTTCAGCTCCGACTTTGATTGGCGGCAGCAGCTTCAGCTCCGTCGTTGATTGGCAGCTGAAGCTACTGCCACCATGTTGTATTCCAGTTTCACGCTGTGATTGGTTGCTGCGGAACGACGTCACTCTGATGAATAAGCTCTATAGAAACGACGAATTTTCTTCTTGAGGATAAGCCACGAAGCAAGTGAGGGAGACAGGCGTCGAAGCTGGTTTTCCTTGTAGTCTTTGTCGTCTGAAACCGAAAGACGCTGTAAAACTTGAAAAGCTGGGTCTTCCGATGCAAGCATGTAACAATTTTCATTGCACAGGCTTTCTTTCTAGGAGGTGTTGGGAATATCCGTCTTGTCGTAAATTCTTTTCATAAGCTCGCCGACGGAAAAATTCCCGTCAGCGACAAGTATAACCATTCTCTCCATGGTTATCATGTGAAAAGGTTAAAAGTTTGAAGGGGGAAGACGAAACCTCCCCCGGATATCACCGGGGGGAGGTTCGATCCACAAAAGACACCAAGAATAGAACGCTTTGTTCTTATTCGTCCAAAAGTTTCTTTGAACAAATTCTATATCTTTTTCTTATCTTAGTAGAAAGAAAACCGAGTTAACCGCAAGTTACAAGAGTGGCATCTCTCATGGACCATTCGATCCTGGCTTCTGTTCCATTCGGTTGAATATCGATAACCTCTCTAATGAGCTTCTGCTCGCCTGCCCTTTTTATTCGTCCCGCTAATTAGCTCATTATCTATTCGATTAAGCGGGGCGAATGGGAGACGAACAGGTCGTTTCTCGAATCTTCGGTTCCGCTCAATTTGCTGCCTAAGAGGAGGGTAGCCACTGTCACGGAAACTTACATTGTTACATCACCTACGGTAGGGACAATTTCGGGCTTATTATTGGTAGAAATTTGATTAACAATACCCTACCATAGGAGATGTAACAATGTAAGACGTTTTCGCGCTCAGGCTTTGAGTAGAGGTGGTGTTGAATCGTGACCACCGAGAGAGAAGGCCTCTGCAACGAAACTGAATACATTGTTACATCATCATAGATAGTGCAAATTCAAGGCTTATTATTGGTAGAAATACGAATAACAATGCACTATCTATGTGATGCAACAATGTATTCAGTTTCATTGCGGAGGCCTTCTCTCTCGGTGGTCACGGTTGAATAAGCCAACACCTCCTTGAAAGAAAGCCTCACAACTGAAAAGTCATACATTGTTACATCATCATAAGTCGACCAAATTTAGGGCTTATGATTGGTAGAAATATGGTCAACAATGGTCGAATTATGATGATGTAACAATACACGACGTTTCAGTTGTGAGGCTTTCTTTCTAGGAGGTGTTGAATAAGCCCTAAATTTGATTAACATTGGTCGAAATATGATGATGTAACAATGTACGACCGGATAGGCTACCCGGCAGTACTGCACTGTATTTATTCGCAGCACCCTTTATATGTAATCGATGTCCTGTTCAAGTTTTTCAGTGGCCACCTCTTTGTCGTCCTCCCCAGTATACAGTATATTATCACCGACGTAACTATTAACATTCATTTTAAAATCGTGGTTATACATTTGTGATGTTCGAGTGTTTTTTCCATCACGTTTTTCCCCCTTTTTACATTATTTGACTTTCAGCCATTAAAACTATTTTGGACCATTAAAATTATTTTTTTATTTTTATAATTAATTATCATTCATTATTCTTTTTCAACATTAATTTTATTATTATTAGTATTATTATTGTTATTTAGCTTGCCCGGGTTTTTGCTAATAATATTATTACATTAATTAAATATTTAATCTTTATATTTCATTTAGATAGGTGTTTGCAGTTTCATATCTTAATTGATTAATTATTTAATTATTTTAGTTGAATTAATTTCAAAAAAGAAATCTTGTTCCCTTTTACTTTTCTGGCTGATTGTCAATTAAAACTGTTCTTCACTTTCTTTTTAAATCATTAATGGATAGTGGTTTTCTTGTAGCTTATTTGAGAATTTTGTGCTTTGGGCAGAATTTAGGATAATGGAATAAAAACATAATTTATATATAAATATTGGGTTCCCTGTTCTTTTTTTTATTCCACTCTATTGAACTATTTTGATTATAATTACTTAAGTAAAATTATAATCATCTGTTAGTTAAGATGGTGTTTTCCAGACAATTTTGTATTGTTTTAATATTATTAACAATGTCCTTTTAATTCTCAATTGTTGTTGAAAAATCTAAGGCCCGTTTCGGACGCTCCGGTTTTTCGCCGTTCACCGTGTCTGGCACGGCGCCGTGCTTAGAAATAACCACAGGCTCCCATGGGAGACTTCAAATGCTACGAAAACGACGTTGACGATTTTAAATCGTGGACGGCCGCCGTTGTCACCACGGCGCCCATTTCGATACGGCGCGATTTTTTACCGTTCACGGCATTAAAAGTACATGAGATAAACGAGCACGTTCAGACATGACGGCTTCCGCCGTTCATACAGCCGCGGTTCTTCCTTCACAAGACGGCCCCACCAACCTCGCTTCTTCCTTCACCGAGGAAGTCGAAGACGACCCCACCATCGTCGCCTCTTCCTACGACCACTGGAAGGGAAATGCCACCTCGTGTGGTTTGTGAAGCTATTTCCTCTCCTCCACCTTCGCCTTGTGTTTCCCCGATGTTGGAGGACTGTTACTCTGCAGAAGTCATCATAGACGATTCGTTGTGCTCCGAGTCGGTGTTCGCTGCGGAAGAATTTCCATCTCTTCCTCCACCTGCGCTTTCATCGGCATCGCAGCCTCTGCGAATCGCCTGTGCGCCTGCGCCTGTGAAGATTTCTTCATCTGCTGGGACCTCCAAGCCATCGGCGCCGCTCAGCGGGATCTTCTTGCGCGCCTAAGAGCCCTCGCAAGAAAAAGGCCCGACGTCATCGTAGCAAGAGGGACGGGACTCCTGTGTCCTCTTCATCTGAAAAAGACAGCTGCGCAGACCATCATCATCGCAGCCCCTCTTCCTCTTCGGGACGTGCTCGTTCCCCTAGACGGAAGACTTCTGAGCCTCCTCCCTCGATACAGATACAGCAGATACAGGTCAGCCTCCGTCAGCTTAATTTCGCGGTGAAGATCTTTTCCCTAAACGTTCGTTCCCTTGGTTCGTCCTTTAAGCAATCGGTTTTGTCCTCATTCATTGCCCTGTACAGTCCAGATGTTCTCCTTCTTCAAGAGGTGAAGCTTGCTGCTTCCCAACAGCTTGCTAACCTCCCTGGCCTTCGCAGTTAATATCCTTCTGCGCAGTTTTTCATCAACTCATCTTCGCCACATGGGCAGGGGGTTGCCTCCATCATCTTCAACCCTTCCAATGTGGTGTCGAACTGCGTCTTTGACTGTGAGTGCAGGGTAATTTCTTTGGACCTCCTGCTATCTGGTCTCAAATTCCGATTGCTTAATGTGTATGCCCCGTGTTTATCAACAAAGAAACGGACATTCTTTGAAGACCTTGACTTCTACATGTGTTCGTCGTTGCCTGTAGTGGTTGCTGGGGACTTCAATTGCCATCTGGATGAGAATGGCATCTTTTAGTCCGGGTGTGTCTACCAGTTGTGCCAGCGGAATGCACTTTTCGATCTGTGGGCGTCTTCTTCCCATTCCAGCCAATGTGGGTCCACCTTTCACCAAGGGCCCTCTGTGTCTTCGAGGTTGGACCTTTTTCTAGTAGACGCCACTTTTGCTGGTGCCCCTGGTTCCATGGAGGTCACTCCATGCTCGTTTTCTGACCACAGTGCCATCAAGTGGTCTTGGAACCTGCCATTCCCAGCCTCCTGTGCAGGCTCTACTTCGAACAATTGGTTTTTTAACGTTTCTCTGCTTGACATCGACAAATACAAGGAAATGTTCGTTCGGTTTGTGAAAAGACATCTTCACAACCTGCCTCCGTCGCTAGCTTCGTGGCTTTCTTTTAAATCCAAGATCCGTCGTTTCTTCAGAAAGATTGTGTGTGACGCTGCTAGACGCAATCGGCGCCATCTCCTCATGCTACAATAAATCCTGCGCCTCCTCCGCTGTTCCATCCCGAAGGGGGAGTATGCTGATGACATCCGCCAGGTGAAGAGTGAGATCAACGCTCTAATGATCCGCAAGGCCGCCGACGCAGCTCTCAGGGCCAAACTGTCCTGGGCGTCTGACAGGTTCCCGTCTCCCATGGGGCTTTTAACCGTGACAACTTGGTTGTCTTTAAGACATTTTGAGATAGCTTGGTTGTCCGTGGTGTCTGGGATAGCCCAATTGGTAGAGGCATCGGCCATGATAGTCGAGGTTCCTGGTTCGAATCCGAGTCGCAGAATTTTTCCTTCCATTTTTCGATTGAAAAATCATTACTCATTTTTCATCATTTTATGGCCAACCAGTCTTTCCATCCGACGCCACGATGAAATGGATCGAGGCACTTAGACCTTTTACTGCTGACGCTGACCTGTCAATTACCTGTGCCTTTTCGAAGATGAAGTCAAGAAGTTCCTGTAGATGGATGGCCGTCATCAATCCAGCCCTGGATTAGAGGGCATCTCGTACTTGTTCTTCAATGCGACTTGGAAACTTTTTGGGCCTTTCCTGGTGCAAGTTTTCAATTCTATTCCTCTATTACGTCGGATTTTACCGCGGGGAGAATCATCTTACTCCCCAAGGTACCGACTCCTGAACTTGTCACCCAGTGGAGGCCTATTACTCTACTCAACATAGATTATAAAGTCTTCACTGATGTGATCCAACAACGGCTCAAATGCTTCGCCGACGAGTTCTTCGATCCGGGACAATTCTGCTCCATTCCATCTCGCAGGATGTCCGAAAATCTCATTACCATCAAGTGTGTTATGGAGGAAGCGTGTGTGCGTCGTCAAACTCTCGCTGTGCTAAGTCTTGATCAGGAAAAGAACTCGCCTTGGCAAGAACTTTCGTTTTACCACCTCGATGTTTGGCAAGGCGAGGTTCATCAAGATGCATATTTTGTCCGTATTGACGTCCAAATGCCTATTCGCCTTACCATCTTCTCAGCTCTTGAAGAAAGTGAATGGTTCAGTTGTGGACTGTATTTGGGGATATGCAGCAGTCCATCATCCCGTTCGTGCGGAACTGTTGTTTATCCCCTTTGATGGAGGAGGCGTAGGCCTGCCTAACATCCGGCGCTACCTTGTTGCAGCCAGAATGGCTGCTCTGATCCGGGTCTTCCTCTTTCCCCCTCCCATCTGGGCCAATTTTCTGTTCCTGCACTTGCGTTTCTTCTTTAAGGTGAATAGGCTACCAGTTCCTACTTCGCTGCCAGTGAATATCAACCTACGGTCTCCTGGGTTCTACAATCGCATCCAGCGAGACCTGGTGACCTTTATTCCCGAGTTACGTCAGGTAGACCCACATGACTGGGAGAGCCTGCGTCTATCTTGGTTCTTCCAGCAGGCTAACTGGGGTGCGTCTTCTGACATCGTGCGGTGGCAACCCGAGTATCCATGGCCAGCCATCATGAAGGCCATCAAGACCTTTGCTTCGAGCAGACTGTTTTTAATTTCCAATGGCGTCTGCTGCACCATGGATTCTCTACTCTCCAGCGTTTACATCAGTGGGGAGTAGCCGGTTCTGCTGGTTGCCTGTTTTGTGGGTCTCCTGAATCAATTGATCTCGTATTTTTCGAGTGCCCGTTCGCTCGTTCCATCTGGGATCGCCTTTCATCGCACTTTGGTCAGACTGTCTTCTCCATCCAGTCAGTGCGATTTCTGATGGACTGCTCCACCGGTGCTGCTTATAAGCTGGACCTAGCCGCTTCCATCGCCTTCATGAACAGAGAGCTTTGGCTGGCTCGTCAGCAGCGATCTGATGGTGTCCTTTCACCAGCCTCAGCCATTTGGAGGAGAGGCGCTTCCATCTTAGGTCTTTCCTCCAGCTCGAGTGGCCACTGCTTGGCCCAGCTACGTTTCGGAGACGTTATTCATCATCTCAGCGTCTCTGTAAGGTCATTGGAGGGGACACGAACAACATCTCGTACCCCTTCACCTTTCCCCTTGACATCGATGACCCACCGGTGGGCGGACGGGCCTCTTTTTGAGGCGTTTACATAGTTGGGGCAGCCCTGGATATGCGCCTGGGCACCCTGCCTGTTTTACGATCTAATGGTGCCCCTCTGGAGCCATATCATCGGCTCCAGTTCCAACAGCAGGATCCTACATCTTCATTAGCCACTACAGTATTCACTGTCCACTTTGATTTTGATTGACGTTTCTACAAAGATAATTTCTTGGCTTCACTGCTGGATATGCAAGCCTTTTCTACTTCATTTTCCTCCTCCACTTAATAGACTGTGGCTAAAAGTTAAATTTTATCTGGACATTTAACCTATCAAAATTTTTCATGATTAATTTTTTTTTGTATAATATTTCTTCTAGTCTTCCTTTTGAAATGAATATGTAATTCCAAATTTTCTTTTCAACCTTTTTTGGGGGATAATTTTCTTTATTTAATTTTTGCCCCATTAGCAATCATATAATGATAGAGTAGTCAATTTACTTTTTTGTTTTAAATGTTTTTTTTTCTTGTTTTTTAAAACAAGTAGATTTGCCAAGTTTAATAGCAAACATAATTTTTTTGGCAACTGTATGTGAATGAAAGTAATTTTTCATGCAACATTTCATTATGTGCAGTTATCCGTTTTATAAACTTGACTTTAGCTTAAAAGACATTTTATCTTTTGATTGTGTTGGCCACACAATTAATTTCAGAAACTTTTGTTAGTTGTGTTTAACTAATATTCTGCACCGTTAGAAATTTCTTAACAATATAATCTGTTTGCCTTATCTCATTGATACGGTTAATTTTCCTTATGATTAATTTACATACATTTGTTTTACTGAAGCTTTACAGCAACAGTTTTTTTTATTATCTAATAATCTTTATGGGAAAGATCACTCATGATTTTTTTCTCTCAATAAATTGTCAATTTAATTTTTCTTGAAAATTAAACTTTTTTTAACATTTGTAATGCTTGTTGATCTTATTTTCTTATCTGCAAAACACTGTAGCTGCATACAACCACTTAAGATTTACATTTATCATAATTTTGTTTATCTTCAAATTTCATTAAACACAACGCAATGTCCAATCTAAACGATGTTTAGGTTTTAAAATCCACTATACTTTATTAACGCCTATTTCTTATTTAATTAATTTTAACTTCACTCATGTATACTTCATCTATACTTAACATTTTCTTTAAAATTCTATTGAATATTAAAACTTAATAACCAAGCACAGTTTTTAGTGCTGTTTTTAAATAAAACTTAAAAAAAAATAACGGTTTAAACTTAATAAAATAAACTTTTAAACCGTTACACATTCAGGCCATGGCGACGGCAAACCTAAGAGGGCCTGAACCAGAACACTGCATCATTCCTCGTGTTGACGAACTTCGTATCTGCAATGAATAAACGAGAGAAGAGAATAAGAGAAAACACCAATCCCCAAAAGTTGTACACGCTGATGAGGAGACTTTGTTCTCGAAATGAACATACATGTGATTAAAAATTACTTTTGTGGATTGCTTTTTTCTCTTATTCTCTTCTCTCGTTTAGTACTTTGTCCATAGTTTTTGGCAATTTGTTTTGTCTACCTACAATGAATGTTTAATAACGTTTGTACGATCATTATAATAGTCAGTCACAAGTTCCAAATATGGTTCCAATACCCCGAAGGCAATAAGATCATTATGTAATTGATATCTAGAGATTGCATCAAATGCCTTGGATATATCAGTTTTAGTAATTTAGAACTTTTGACTCTGATTATACTGTATTGTTGTTAACATGTAAAGATGGAAGGGATCCACTATACCATAGATCCAGGACGACTTCTTGCTTGTTGGCGAGGTATTTTTGGTCACAAATAAATGACTAACGGCCGGTTGCAACAACCTCAGTTAAAACGACCCTAACTTTCGGTTAGTTAACGATCGGTTAAGTCCTTTAACCGGGAAGTGTTGCACCAAGCCTAGTTAAGTCTCAGTTAGATAACTGGATGGAATATGAGTAACGAAGACCGTGATTGGTTCGTTTTGCTCCAATTAAACTTCCGCTCAACATGGCTGATTGTTTTCAATTAGCTGTTTGATAACTAGATTATCGAAATAGCGTATCAATTTAGCTGTTTGATAATTAGTTTATCCAAATTACTGTTTGATAATTAGTTTATCCAAATTGCTGTTTGATAATTAGCTTATCCAACTAGTTATCCAATTAACATATCCATTTAACTTTTCCAATTAGCTGTTTGATAATATTAACTTATCCGTTTAGCTGTTCGATAATTAACGTATCCAGATTGCTGTTTGAAAATTAGCTTATCCAATTAGCTAACCTAATTAGCTTATCAAACTAGCTTATCCAGGAGCTTATCCAAATAGCTGTTTGAAAATTAGCTTATCCTAATTGCTATTCAAATCGCTTATCCATTTAGCTTATCCAATTAGCATATCCATTTAGCTTATATCCAATTAGCTATCAAAACAGCTTATCCAAAGAGCTTATCCAAATCGCTTATCCATTTACCTTATCCAATTAGCGTATCTATTTGGCTTATCCAAATAGCTTATCCACGTAGCTTATCCAAATTTATTTCTATTTAATATTTCAAGTACATTAATAAAAATAGTAAAATAAAAGATAAATTAGAGCAGAATCACAGAAATAGTAAAATATTCTAGAGAATGAAGAATTATACATGTATATACAAGAATTGGACGTATATAAAAAGATGCTATAAAAATTGTAAAATTCAATAATCAATTGTACTTAAAGACTAAATATTGTCAATCAATTTCTAAATGTAAATATAGGAGTAAAATGTAAAAAGAAATAGGATAAAAGGTCATATGGTTGAAAAATAGACAAAAAATTACAGAGTAAATAAATAAAAAGAATAAATAGGTAGATAGCTAAGTAGAGACTAAAAATATGTCACTCATGCATACAACATTAAATTTCATAGTTAACAGATCTAATATTGACGTATATCAGTCAGGTGTTGGATATAAATATCACGGGACCATTTGATAGTGTCCGATAACTGAATAAGTTCGCAAATTGTTTCCCACAGATCTTGGCTAGGAAGAAATCGTTGGAAGGGTCCCAGGAGCCTAGTGCACCGACAATTATTGGTTCTACAGAAACATTGCTGAAGTTCTTTTTAAGGGATGTTATGAGGCAGTCGTATTTAGTGATTTTTTCCTGCCTTGCTGCAGCAAATGCTTGTAGACGATTGTCAAATGGGCAAGTAACGTCCACAATGAAGCAGTATTCTCGGCGCGCAAGTAATAGGTCAGGGCCTAGCCTGGAGCCTTGAACAGCCACTTGGTTTTCTTTCAGGATTCTGAATTTTGGTGTTGCTGCCTTCTTTAGTCTCTCAACGATTGCATTATGTCTCGACTGACAGGCGTCGGCATATCTCATACAGTGACACAGAACATTAGAAAGAGTTTCATTAATGAGACCACACTTCCTGCAGCTTTTATTAGATGCACTTGCAGAGTGGGACACACCGTTG
>JAHWFO010035733.1:0-11585 GCA_023313115.1 Rhysida immarginata | reverse complement strand
TCGGTTTGCAAAAACATTGACATTCACACAGATTATAGTCAAAATGAATCGGGGACTTTTTAGATAATGTTTGGATCTGGTGTGCTATCAAATATGCTAGATGATATTCCTGGTATTACTCGGACACTTTTGTTGAAATTTTGCAATATCTGAATGTGAATATAAAATAAAAATTAACACATGAAAAAGCTTGGAATTAATATGGTAAAAATTCATAATGAAAACCTGAGAAAATTTCTTTGATGTTTTCATTTATATGACACTTATCTTCACCACGTAGGATGAATTTTTCAGGGCATGTCAATTCCAAGCTAACATAAACATAACAGTATCCTAAAAACGTAGGATAACTCTCACGAATAAAGTATACGGTACCATGACGAGTAATGCTCAAGTCACAAAATTAGTTTTTCTTCGTAGCTATTCATAGAAAGGTAGTAAAATTGACACGCTACTTTTCCACAAAGAAATATATTCATCCATAGATGTATACAATGAATTAATGTCTTTGTGGAAAATTGGAGTGTCGAATCTCCTACCTTCCTCTGAGTAAGTATCCACGGTGTCTTTTGGACATTATACTATTCATTACAGTGCTTGTATGAGTGTCTGGTTTTTAAATGCAACTTGGAAGTAAGAACAGTACATTGCTTCTTCGAATAAGAACATCAGGTAAATCAATATCAGGACCTGTCTTTTTCTTTAACAGCGATGCTACCTTAATGATGCACGTTTTAAGCGGATAGTTATAAAGAAAATAAATAAAAAATAAATAAATAAATAAATAAAAATCATGCAGGTGTTCAAGTTTATGTTAAATAAAAAATACGATTATCTGTTTTAAATTCAGCATTTTGCAGAGCTGGAGTATATGTAGTTACCACCTGTGTGTAGCTCTATTTGCGCGAATGCCCGTATAATTTTCTAACTGCGCATTCGACTTTGCAGACGCCCCAGAAACTGTATTAAGTATTTTAGCTCGTTTTCTATTGCTTTTATGTTGACTGTAATAACGATAACTTGATTGGTAAATGAGATATTATTATTTCTGTCATGGTTAAAGAGTATAACGCAGTGGAAGCTAATGATAGGGAGAGAATGACAACAGAGTATACCTTTGGCAGTGTTTATTAACTAAAGAGATTCTTATCATAATAATGAACAGACAAAAATCAAACGGGCCGCGATCTTACTTACACGTAAGAAACGCCTGGACCAAAAATAATTGATATGGTCTGCCCTGCGGAAACGTAATAAGTTCCGCTCACAAACAAAAAAAAATAACTTTAATACTCTAATGAGTGCAGAGTACACAGCAAGTGGTTGGTGTCTATAACAGTTCACCGCTTTTGTTTTGTTACTTAAGATGCTGTTCTGTTTCTTATATTTCTTAAAGAAGAAAGTTTATATACCTTTTGCATTCAGTAATTCCTCGTAGCATAAAAACATAATTGCTCAAGTTTTGAGATGCACTGTCAATACTTACAACTTATAGTATCGCTTCAGGTTGCTATAAGTTTTTCTATTATAAAATACTAGCTGATAACTCAGCGTCGCCCGGGACTTTATTTTTCCTCTTGTTGGGTTGACCTACCTCAGATTGAAATGATATCCATCTTCATCACAGGGGAATATAACTGAATACTTTAGACCCGTCGTTTCTTCGAAGTTTACCTTGTCCTTGACGTAGAAGCTCTTATACCCTCCCGTTGTTCATATATTTCCGATGCGCTGATAGCTTATTGTCCTTTAGCTGCAGAGTTTCTCTGAAAAATACTCGTTCTTTCTCTTTCATTTCCAAACACACAAAAACGCACACAAATATTCGCCAGTCATCTGGACATTTGTTAGGGAGCTCAAGGGAGACATTTGCCTCCTCGATAGACATTGCCCTATCTATATCGTCTGCTATATTCATTTTAACGTTGTTAATAATTCCTGGAAACAAATGTTCTGTCATTGCATCTTCATTCTCTGCTCATTATTAGAAATTCTTGGAAACGAATGTTCTATCATTACATGATCATTTAATGCTCAATGTTATTAATTTTTGGAAACAAACGTTCAATCATTGCATCATCATGAAAGTATTATTCAAATTGCCACGTCGGTTTGCAAAAACATTGACATTCACACAGATTATAGTCAAAATGATTCGGGGACTTTTTAGATAATGTTTGGATCTGGTGTGCTATCAAATAAGCTAGACGATATTCCTGGTATTACTCGGACTCTTTTAATGAAATTTTGCAATATCTGAATGTAAATATAAAATAAAAATTAACAAATGAAAAATCTTGGAATTAATACGGTAAAAATTCATAATGAAAACCTGAAAAAGTTTCTTTGATGTTTTCATTTATATGACACCTATCTTCACCATGCAGGATGAATTTTTCAGGGCATGTCAATTAACATAACAGTATCCTAAAAACGTAGGATAACTCTCACGAATAAAGTATCCGGTACCATGACGAGTAATGCTGAAGTCACAAAATTAGTTTTTCTTCGTAGCTATACATAGAAAGGTAGTAAAATTGACACGCTACTGTTCCACAAAGAAATATATTCATCCATAGATGTATACAATGAATTAATGTCTTTGTGGAAAATTGGAGTGTCGAATCTCCTACCTTCCTCTGAGTAAGTATCCACGGTGTCTTTTGGGCATTATACTATTCATTACAGTGCTTGTATGATTGTCTGGTTTTTAAATGCAACTTGGAAGTAAGAACAGTACATTGCTTCTTCGAATAAGAACATCAGGTAAATCAATAACAGGACCTGTCTTTTTCTTTAGCAGCGATGCTTATCTTAATGATGCACGCTTAAAGCGGATAGTTATAAAAAAAATAAATAAAAAAATAAATAAATAAAAATCATGCAGGTGTTCAGTTTATGTTAAATAAAAAATACGATCTATACTGGTGGATGTCGCGTAGAAATATGGTTAGCCCTTCTTAGCGCTTATCTGTTTTAAATTCAGCATTTTGTAGCGCTGGAGTAAATGTAGTTACCACCTGTGTGGTAGCTCTATTTGCGCGAATGCCCGTATAATTTTCTAACTGCGCATTCGACTTTGCAGACGCCCCAGAAACTGTATTAAGTTTTCTAGCTCGTTTTCTATTGCTTTTATGTTGACTGTAATAACGATCTTGATTGGTAAATGAGATATTGTTATTTCCCATAGCAGAACATATTTAAGAATTTTGATTCCCTCGCTCTATATTGCTATTAGGACTGTTTGCACCAAACGCCATCTCTACCAACTGTCCCACTTTTCCCATAAGCTGATTTAGGCTATCAATTACTTTAGATAGCACTTCTGAAAATTTGTCTATTTGCAAGCTGTTTATTGCTGGTTTTCCACAATCGGCTTCGTTCTCTAAACCAATATCAATTTGAGGTATAGGATATTGATTTTCCTGCAATGTATATGTTAATCTGGGCTCAGATATGAGTCTTAATGACTCTTGATGCTGAGCAGTTTCTGTCTTATTTTTCGAGACAGAAATAGGAGGATGTTCCTTATTTTGGGGATTCATAGGTTCCACCATAAGGGATTTGGGTACAATTTCAGTTGCCTCAACAACAGCCTGCTCCTCTTTGTTAAGGAACTTTTGCACTAATTCTGGTTTCTTAACAACACTGGTCTGAGGTATAATTTCAAAATTATCCTCGACCTTTTCATGGCTTTTACGCCTAGGCCCTTTTTCGCGACTGGATTGAGGATCTTCATTAACCCCAATATGACCCTTGGATTCCCTAGCCTTTTTGCAACAATTTATTTCGGAGATATTATTTGTCCTGTCTACCTTTCCAATGCTAGGCTTTCCTGTCCACTCAAACGCATACTTCTCTGTCCGAGTTCAACATGGCCTGGGTGATAAGCATAGCTTCTGCTAGGCTATCCGGATCATTTTCCTCTAAACACTCTTTCATTGAATTAGAAAATGAATTGATATACAAATTCATCTTCTCTCTACCACTTAATGACAGAGCCTGATCAGCCGCAATTGTATACATTGCATTATAAGCATCAATATCCATATCCCAAAACGTCAGTCTACTTAACTGAGTAGATTCGCTTTGATCGTTGCCCTTTTTTATTTGCTTAAGTAGACCCTCTTCTGGTACCCAATTGCTTACTACCTCAGCTACTGGAGACTTGCTATTAAGCTCCTTTTGCTTTTCTAAAGGCGGCTTATTTGTGGGTTTCACTTCGCTATTGGTCCTTGCACTACCTTTCTTTGCCTGCGGCGTTACTGACAACCAACTTTCAGTGTATCCCATTGCCTCTATCAAGTTGCTAGGTGCTTTCTCCTCTAATTGGGCATGAATGTTCCTAGGGAACGCCTTACTATGCAACTGAACCCTTGCGTCCTCATCGCAATCTTGCAATTGACTTACTAATGCTTTGAAGCTGGCATTGAAACTCAATATTCTGTTTCACGTAACTCGTTCTGTTTAAGATGTCTAGAACTGCCTTTTTTAATCCCTTAGCTTTTTTAGACTCATTTTGGATAGCTAACTCTTTAATCCTGGGATTATAAAACACACAATAGTTTCTCTGTGTATTTTTTTTTAATAGTTATGATTCAGACTACGTAAGCCTAAAAATAGAGAAAATAAGCTCCATTATAATACCGTCATTGCTTAATTGCCCTAAGGCAAAAATTTTTAAATTAACCTATCTACTGGCCTCTTAATTGTTATTATCAAGTTCCAAAACTAACAAAAAAAATAACGAAACCAGTAAACAGCACAATATAACGACGCAATAAATTAATCGAAGCTAATTCCTCATAATCGTATTAATTTCATTGAAACCTACGCCTTTAGCACAACCTTTATAACGCTAAAAAGCTAGTAAACATGCACCATAATAATGCTTAACCTCAACCGAAATCTGAAAGCACCAAACGCTCATTCGGCGCAGTATGTAAAGCCTTCTTTAGATACCATTCGCTCCTATAATGCCTAATTAGATTAAGTGCTGCGGGCGGGTTGGGCAGGCGGATACCAAAACCAAGTTTTCTTTTTTTTCCAAATTAAAAAAAACCCTACAACGCAACGGGTGGGTTGGGCGGAAAACAGAAATCCCAGTGGTCCAGTCGAAGGGGCCACACTCTGATACCAAAAATTTTTAAATTAATCTATCTACTGTGTCACTTAGAAATATGATTAATTGGCGCAAAATGGAAGCTTATAGTCTATGATAAATATTGATGATAGTGATAGATTAAAATAAAAAAGTAAACTACTCTTTAATCAAACAATCTTTGTAACTTACAAAAGAGGTAATTTAAATGTTCCTACGCTCAAACACTTCACAATATCAATTAAGGTAAGTACATTCAAATAATACTTACAGAACAGTATGATTACACAGGAACGCATAATTAAATATGTAATGGTAAATTACATGCTTCTTCAGCAACTCAAAAATGCAGTTGCACACAAACAGTAAAGCTTAACCGAAAGTCAAGCCAGAATACTTCTTAGTTGACTTGATAACAGAGGTGGTTGTCTTCTAAGAGTTAAGATCCGTAAAGTGGATGCAACTGGAAATGTTTACTGCCTTAAAACCACCAGGGAGAGCGGCAACACAACGCGTTTAGTATAATTACCTGCAAAGGACCTTTCTAGAATAGAGTAAGAACAGGAATATTTAATGTCAGGACCAACATTTAATAAAATGTGCATTAACAGTTTAACATTAACAATGACACTCTAAAATTGATTCCCAATCTTACTCCTTGCTATTAGAAAATTATACTGATTTGCAAATGAAGGGCGGTAGCAAAAACATTTTACGAAAAAAAATACAATACACGGAGAGGAAAAATTATGAATGCGAGCTTACCTTACTGGGTATAGAAAACTGCTACCAAGTCCTCAGTGCGGTAGGCTTAATAGCCAAATTGCATAATCAGTTGAAGTTCTCTGCCTGGTCTGCTATGTATCTCTTGACGCACAAATTGGGCTATTAGGAATTCTAGCTGACTCCCTTGCCCTCGAATCCAGACTACGGTATGAAGAAATGCAGTGCGAAATAATGGCGGACACGGCGTGGCTGGTCGTCCTCTATGGAGCCCAGTTCCCGGCGGAATACCTTGTTCTTCCCCTTGGCCGTCGTTCTCGTTGTCAGCTCTCGAATTGATGTCTTCTCTTCCCTCGTCAATGGCCGCTGCTACTCGCTCATCCGCGATGAAAGTCTTGGCCGAGGTGCTCGTGTTAGATTCCTCCAATTCAGCCATTTTTAAAAACTTTGTCTGTCTGTTTATCTGTTTGAACACGCTAACCTCCCAAACTATTTGAGGAATCTTCATGGGGTTTTCACAGGTAACTTGAGCGCAGCTTGGGGCAACATATAGGATTCATCTCATCAAAATCCGCTCAGGAAAAAAAAGATGTCTTAAATTAAAATTTTAGGAGTCTGCTCAGCCATAGCCTACAAAGATAAGGAAAGCCTGCCTAATAGCTCGCTGCTCTATTGCTGCAATGATGCGATATTTTGAACAATAATCTTCTCGCTTTGCACCCGGTAGCGCTGATAGTGATGTCTCAACTTTACTGCGGATAGTTGCTTACTATCTTAAGCGGAATCCAAAAGGATATTTGCCATATTTTCATATTCTATTCGAGTGTTTATCGACCGCCGGCCCACAGAAAAAAAATTTCCGACCCACGACAAATAGCCTTAACTTGATACAGTCGAACTTCCGTATAACTAAATCATTGGCCACTCCACATAAAATTTGTTATACGGAAAATTTGTTGTACAGAAATATAGTTAATACTCAAGATTTACATGTTTATCTAGGTTTGGACCAAAGTAAAAATTCGTTATAGGGGAAAAAGTCGTTATATGATTATTTATTATAGACAGCTTCGACTGTATTACAATATAAACTTCAAAACTAATTTTCAATAAAGTAAATCTACCTATCTCTCCTCTGATCTCAGTTAATTTACTTTAAGATAATTGTTACTTGCCCAAATCTTCATTGTGTCATAAATCATTTTTCTATTTCCAAGGAAGCAACTCAGTCGTTCTTTTTTAACTAGAGGCAGAGCTGCAAATTAACTCTGTATATTTTTGCATTTTGGATCAGCATTTGCAGCACTATTGGACTGGCTTTCCCTTACTGTTGTAGGCTATGGCTCAGCTTAGTACAGTACGTAGAAAATTCAAAAGATGGCGCTTCATCAGGAGATTTTTAAAAGGCGCTCACAGAAGTTTTCGAATGTTTACCGATCATCACGGCTTAGTAAACCAAGAAAACAATAGATATCGCTGATATTTTTAAAAGCCGTTTACACATTATTTTCGGAAGTTTAGGTTAGCTTACATAGATAGATGCTACATATTATATAGATAGACGATTACGAGTCTCTCATTATGAGTCTTCAAACTAACATTGAATGTAATTGGCTAGAATATACGACTCAAGTGATATAAGGAATTACTGATTTTACTTTATGAAATGGGCGCTTATTTATTACATTTTGAATTGCTTTTGTTTACGAATAAAAATGCCTAGAAAAAGTTCAAGACTTTCTTAATACACAAGAACAGCAAAAAGACTGAGGACTTTGCGGTTTCAAGAATCTAATGAAGATTGTGGGGTGAGACTTGCTGCCGCTCGAGAAAATCAGGCTTTAACTGGCTCTTTGGAAACTCCTCACGAAAGCGAGGCGCGACTAACTCTGATCGAAACCTCGCTCTTCAGAAACCTTCAATCAAAGAGATTGCCGCTAAATTCGCAGTGGTTGGCGCAGCTCTTCACGATCTCTCGAAAGCAGTGACCAACAGGTAGCGCAACTGCGCGCTAATCGTGAGCGCCATTCATTATCTCCCGCCTCAGAAACTTTTACGCAGCCTGAGGAGTGCTTAATAATGGTCGAGATCGTCACAATATTGCTAAAGCTTTAGAAAGTGATGAAAAATACCAGCGGCGTTTAGAATTAGTTAGGGAGAAAAATGAACGCACGCGTCAATATCGTGAGGATTTTACAATGAGTGAAAGGGAGAGAGTAGGTAGAACATAGCAGGCAGAGACAGAAGAACAGCTCCACGCTTTCCTAGCCGGTTATCGATTTCGATACCCGCTAAATAGAACGTTAATGTCGTCAGAAGATTTAGGAGAATCTTAAGAAATAGTTGCGGTGCAAGCCGAATTTTTTTTGGGTTTATAAGAAAAACGTGCAATTATAAATAATCCTATCATTGAATACGCCACATTTCCTTCAATTTTTGGATTGGTCATAAATTGTACATATTGTGGGGCTCTAAAATAGAAAAAAGAAATGGCTGGAATGTGATACCGCACTGGAAAAGTGCATATTGAAATTTTTTAGAGCACCCGTGAGATCTTAAAATCACTGCTGAATAATGACCATCTACTGTCAAAGAACTTTTTTGTATAAAGTCCTTGTGTATAAAAATGCGTTTCATAAGACATCTTTTGGCGCGAAACATATAACGGCAGGACCATCCATGCCTACCGTTTCTGAAGATATATTTTGTTTCTAAGTATGAAGCACAGGCAAATATATGTATATAAATCTTTTAAAAGTACTTGAACAAAGGCAGTGACCAAGCTACATTGCATTGAAAAATGAGCACGGCGAAATCACAAGCCAGGCCGATACATCAGCTCTTCTGAGGCAATATGGCGCATTTTGATCTTCCCTATTCACGAAAGACACCCGCCTGGTGTTGATGATGACAAGCACTGGGATGACACTATGGCTGAATAATGCATTAGTGGCAGTTCAAATCGCTTGTGTCATTTATTTGTCGTTTTGTTGATATTTTGTGCCCTTTCTGATGCTGCAGTGTTGCGGCAAAATTTCAAGAAAAGCTGACAGAAGATCTTTATAGGAATATCGGACAAAATATTGAAGGCGAACAGAACGATGGATTGCGCAATAGTGCTTTTAATCAATGCTTAGTGGCTATTCAAAATATGGTCATATCTCTAGGAGGTTATAGAGTGAAATCTATCGGCAAGGACCTAAATAATAACGTCCTTAAATATCTAGGTTGACTTTCCCTGTAACCCTGTACATGAAGCATAACACACACACATACAAAAAAAGTCTGACCATTTTATTTCTTAAAGAATTAGTGACAAGCATTTAATTTATATTTGAAAGAACAACCAATTGTTGGTAAATAAAATTAAATTGAAGATATATCTCTTCTCCACAAAAAATTATTTCTTACTTCTAATGCGCATTTCGACCATACTGCAGTCATCATTCAGCGAACACATTAACAGGATAAAGGTGAAAAAACCCTTGCACCCCCCCCATTGACTCATGGGAAATTACAACAGCAAGTCATAGATTTATACAATTCATTATTTAATCTTGTGGGGGGAGGGACATATAATTTGCGCATGTCTTCAATTTAATTATAATTTTTTCTTTATTTGGCTAATGTTTCCATTAGCTACCTGCCAACCGTGAAATGGAGTTATTTTTTTGTGTGAGAAACTTCCACTACACTGTCCTGCCATTGGCTTTGTGACTTATCGCGCGATTCCATGTAATGCATTAGCCGGTCTGCAGTGATGTTCTTTTCAGGCTTTTGATAAAAGCTGGTCCTTCTCTGCCTATTTTCAGTTCTTCCTAGTATTCGAAGACTGCTCGACTCAGCCGTTGACAGTTCAGAGGGGCTGGGGCTTCGACTTGGTGGAGAGGCCACAATATTATCCGATGCAATTTGCATCGATGCTAAAATCCCTTGTGGGTCTCTATTTATGTTAGCTTTCTCGTATTGTCAATTAAATCGAAGAATGGCCAATTTGAGGCCTCAGAAACAGTTTTCTTCGATCGATCAGAGATAATTTTGTATCGGTCGAATAAATTCGCCCACTTCTTGGCAACCGCTTCAGCAGTGAAAATACGGCACTTGATATCTCCTCCCACACAACTTTCTTTTTCTTGCCTTTCACAAAATCTCCTTTAACCTCAACTATGTTATGAGGAGACGAGTTTGTAAATCCGTCCATTTTTTTGTTGTTGCAGCAGGCACTAAAAAAATAATAATTAAACTTTAACATGTCAGCAATTAATCAATTAACTAGGAGTAAAAATTTTATTTTTTTTTCTTTACTATTAAATGGGGATAAAAATACAAGGAGTCTCAAAGGTTAAGTTATTCTATTTTGAAGGAGAATAGTTTTGTATCAAAATTTAAATAAATAATGGATATTAAGAATTGAATAAAAAATAAAAAGCTGACGTTTCGTGATAGAATCTATGCTTCGTCAAATTCTTGCGTCTCGCCTATCTCTCCTATATCCGTCCTTGGAATTTAAATAATTAGTGGTTTCAGTTACAGTGTGGATGCCGCTTAATGTGATCACTTAGGGTTCAAGCCAAATTAATAATCAGTCGAATTAGATTGCATATAACGGTTACATACGAGGCAAAAATGATAAAATTAAGCTTGATTACATTAAATGGTGCCCAATATACTATATTTAATATCAAATGTTTCAACAGAGTATCTCCTCAACATTTCTCGTCTGATGGCATTTTCAAGATACATGTAATTGGAACAAAATTATAAGACGGTTGTTTAAGTTAAATATAATGAAAATATACTTGGACAATATATATGATTGCACTCTGAACCTATTCTAACGTCTGTACATTACTAAAATCATCTTCTAATTATTTAGGCATTCTTGGATTTTTAATGATTACAAAGAATCACTGACTGCAAAATAAATATTAAAATCCTTAATGGAATTATTTCTTTAATGTAAGCTTGAAAATAAAAAAGAAGCTGCCCTCAAGCTTATTATTTTAAAGAAGATTTTGACAAACATGGACAATCCACAGCCTCAAAAGTTTAGGCAATGGTTTGCTGGAAAAGAATGAAATTAACTTTAATACTCTAATGAGTGCATAAGATATTACATAAGATATAGATATACGATTATGAATCTTCATGAATGCAAACTAACATTGAATTTAATTGGCTAGAATATACGACTTAAGTGATATAAGAAATTACTGCTTTTACTTTAGGAAATGGGCGCCTATTATTTTGTTTAAGATGAAAAATGCCTAGAAAAAGGCCAAGACTTTCTTAGTACACTAGAACGACTAAAAGACTGAGGACTTTGCGGTTTCAAGAATCTAATGAAGATTGTGAGATGAGACTTGCTGCCGCTCGAGTACATCAGGCTTTAACTGGCTCTTTGGAAACTCCTTCCGAAAGCGAGGCGCGACGTAACTCTGACGAAACCTCGCTCCTCAGAAACCTTCACTCAAAGTGAATTCCGCCTAAATTCGCAGTGGTTCGCGTAGCTCTTCACGATCTATCTAAATCAGTGACCAACAGGTAGCGCGACTGAGCGCTGATCCTGAGCACCATTCATTATCTCCCGCCTCAAAAACTTTTACGCAGCGTGAGGAGTGCTTAAGTAATGGTTGAGATCGTGACAATATTGGAGAGCTTTAGAAAGTGATAAAAAAAAATATTGCGGCGTTTAGAATTAGTTACGGAGAAATATGAACGAACACGTCAAGATCGTGAGGATTTTACAATGAGTGTGTGC
>JAHWFO010035731.1:0-11408 GCA_023313115.1 Rhysida immarginata | reverse complement strand
CAGCCAGGTACATGAGCGAACCTATAAGTTCTCTAAAAGGATACTTTCGCATTTCATCCTCCTCCGGAATCGTTGGCTTTTGGAGATGAACATTTGGATCCTTTGGCGTTGACACTGCCTTTGCGTTGCTCATGCCGAAACGTTCAAGTACATCCTTAACATATTTGCTTTGTGACATCGTGATCGTATTATTTTCCATATTTTGATTAAATTTTACACCGCGACAATAGTTGATCATGCCCAAATCTTTCATTCGAAACACAGTTGAGAGTTTTTCCTTTAACTCTTTGATTTCTGAATCACAGTTTGAAGCTATCAATATGACATCCACATAGATTGCTATTAAAGTTTTATGGTTAGAATTTGTTGAGGTGTACAAGCAGGGATCTGCGTTTAATGGTTTCATGCCTGCATTTATCAGTTCTTCATCCAATCTTTTATACCATTCATGCCCCGACTGTTTCAGTCCACAGATAGCTTTTCTGATACGGCAAACTTTGTCATCTGTGCTATGAAGATCTTGCAACCATCTTCGCGCTGTTTTCTCTATTTTCTTGGCGAGTGGCTTCTTCGTAGCTAATCGCTCCTGAAGTATGTCTTTTAGATAAATGGCTAATTCCATATATAGTTCTTCCGTAATACTTCCATTTAGATATGCACATACTACATCCATTTGATGTATTTTTAATTTAAACTTCACTGACAGTGCCATAAGTGTGCGTATCGTGTTTGCACGTGCTATGGGCGCGAAAGTTTCTACATAATCTGTTCCATATTTTAGGGCAAACCCTTGTGCTACCAGTCTAGCTTTCTTTCTATCTAACTTTCCTTCAGAGTCGAATTTATTTCTCGGGATGAGTTTCGATCGTATTACATTTTTGATCTTCGGCTGCGGTGCAATTTCCCATGTCTCTGATTTAGCTAGTGATAGATATTCTGAACAAATGGCTTCTCTCCATTTTTGTGCATCTGGACCTTTTATGGCTTCAAGATCTACGAATGCACTTGTTATACACGCCGTTTCTTCCGGTTCTACGGTAACCTTATGATATTGCTTTTGGGGTCGTCCACACTCACCAGTTTTCACAATTTTTGGACGTCCACGGCCTCTTTTAAGTTGTGCAGGAAGGTTTTCTACATTTCTACCTACTGCATCCATGTCCACGTCCACATGTACTAGATTATTAGACGATACTAATTCTTGTTCCAGAATCACTTCTCTGGTACCTCCATTTTTAAGATCGACGTTTGCGTTTTCCGATGTCGGCGTCGAAACGTCATTCAAAAACTCTTCATAATCGTCTCGTAATTCATACTCATTTATGAATCTAACATCACGACTTATTCTCATTTTCTTCTTTTTGGGATCCCATAGCATATAAGCTTTTGAAGTGTCTGAGTATCCAAAGAAAATTCATTGGTTTCAGCGAGGTTCAAATTTTCCTTTACCTGGGGTTTTATTCAGCACAAAAGCTTTAGATCTAAATTTTTGAAAATAAGATATGATTGCTTTTCTTCCAGTCCATAACTGGTGCGGTGTCTTACCATTAAGAGTTCGTGACGGACACCTATTTCGCACATGATTTGCCATTGCAATTTCTTCCGCCCAAAAGACAGGTGATAAACTTGCTTGTATAAGGCAGCATCGTGCCATTTCGACTAATGTTCTGTTGCGGGTTTCGGCTACACCATTCTGCTGTGAGGTATATAGTGCTGTTAATTTTCTTTGTATCCCCTTTTCCTTTAAGTAGTTGTCAAACTCTGAATTACAATATTCAAGACCGTTATCCGTTTGCAGGTATTTTATTCTTTTCCCTGTTTGATTTTCTATCTTTTCTTTGAATTCTTTAAAAACTGTTACAGCTTCACTTTTATGCTTCAGAAAATAAACTTCTCCCCATCTTGAATGATCATCAATGAACGTGATAAAGTATTTGGCTTTACCTAATGATTCTGTTCTCATGGGACCGCAGATGTCGGAATGTATTATGTCCAGTATCTGTGGATTCCTTTGATGTGTTGTGGAAAATATTTTTCTAGTTTGTTTTCCCTTGATATATGTCATACAGTCTATTGGATTGTCGTTTAGGTTTATTTTCGGGCCAAACATTTTCTCTTTACGTATTACTTCTTTCAAATCATTCAAATTTAGATATCCACATCTTTCATGCCATTCCATCAATTGGTTGCCGCTTGCTGTAGTTGCCTGGGATTTTATTTCATTTACAAAATATAAAATAACTTTACGCTTCGCTTCTATGGTGATTTCACGTTTCTCATTTGTCACCTAAGCTTTATCTTCAGGGAACGTCACTACATGCCCCATCTGGGTTATTTCACTAACAGATATTAAATTTGTATGCAAACCAGGTACCAGCAGCACATTATTCATCTCGATTTGTTTATTTTGCTCATTGACGACAGTGTTTATAATAACAGTCCCCACACCTTCAATATTGGTTGAGTCTTTGCTTGCTACATTCAAGGAGGTTCTTGAAGTCGTAAATTTAACGAAGCGGTTTCTGTCAGCAGTCATATGGGACGTGGCTACACTGTCCAAGCACCATGTTGTTGTCGACTCTTCACCATTCCAGGAGAACGCCATAAATTTTTCACATTGATTAGTCACGAAATAGCTTTCGTGCTGATCAGATTTTGCTTGAGATTCAGGTTGCTGCTTTCTTCTATTTTGTTTGAACCAGCATTCAGAAGCTTTATGTCCGAATTTTTTACAGACACGACACTGAAAAGGGAATGGTTTTGATATTTCACTTATCACTGATTTCTTATCATCAGTTGATTTCTTTTTCTGGATATTAGTTTTAAATGATTTCTTTCCTTTTACTATGAAAGTCAGTTGATCTGCGGAATTTTTCTCTTTCCGTGCATCATATTCCTCTGTTAGTTTAACTCGTAAGATGTCCGGTTTTGGGAGTGTATCACGAGTTTCCATCGCACAAGGAAAATTGTCATAACTGTCTGGTAGACTGCATAGTAGTAAGATGGACAGCAACTCCACATTAACATCTAATTCCATTTCTTTCAGTTTATCCACTACATCAAAAAATTGTTTTGATTGTTCACACATGTTACTAGTTTCTTTCATCTTATTCTGTATTAAACGTTTTAATAAAACAGCTTTTATTCGCTGGTCTTTTTAATTGATATTCTTCATGTAATTTCAACCATACTTCTCGTGAAGTTTTACACGATTTTATTTCTTTAAGTTCTGTTGATATATTGTCAAAATTAAAACTGACCTGGCTTGCTTATCCATAACATCCCATGCGTCAGCATCTTCTCTTGGTTCCGGACGAGTTTTCTTTCCACTGACATATTCCCAAGTATCATTTTTTATGAGGATGGCTTGAAGCTTCCAGGTGTCAAAATTGTCCCCCCTTAGTGGTTCGATTCGTACCTGGTTGGCAGCCATGTTTCTATTCTATAGATATTATAGTAGTAAAAAAAAACTTATTTTCTTTGTACGTGTACGTACAATTATTATTTTTTACACTTGTACTTCACTGCAAAACTCTGTGTATAGTCCTGCTGGGCCCATAACCTGTTGGAGTGTAGAGCGTGGTTTGAAAAACACAGGAAGAATGCAGTGAGCAAGTTAATAACACAAGCCTCTTGACTTCACAAAATTTTTATCATTTCTTTTATATCATAACATCGTAACCAAAGGAGATACAACAATTAACAAAGTAATGCTTTTAATGCAACAGCAGACCATTATTAACTTTATATTAACAATAGGATTTTGTTTGATTCCAACAATATTCATGAAGAAAATTTCCCCACAATGATCAGGAATGCAGTCAGGAATAAAATTATAAAAATATAGTCAATAAAATTACAAAGGGAGCAAAGAGAGTGAAAAACTTTGTAAAAAGTTATTGGAAGATTTTAATGAAAAACACGAACAAGCTTTTCAAGAAAGAACATGGACCGGCCTATCAGCTTGTTCTTAAAAATATTACTTTTCTTGGTTGCACGAGATCCGCAGGACCAAACTTTCCTGCATATATGCTAGAGGTGGGCGATTCCGTGAAAAATGGAATCGATTCTGGATGGATCAGAATCGATTAATTAATCGATTCCTGGAATCGGTTATGGAAAATGACATCAGTGCTCTCTAGAGGGAGCACTGATACTAAACCATCTTAGTAAAGAGTAAACACGGTTAAAAGAGTAGCAAAACAAACACTCAATAGAAGCCATTCATTAATTTTATTTAATAACAAACAAACATTATTTTCGCTTAAACGAGATTTTTTTTTGCAAATCAATTCACCAGCTTTTGAAAAAATTCTCTCACTCAGATTGTTGTTTTCTCTGCATCATTGTTTTTAATGTCTTTCTAGATGAGAGTTCATATCTTGGACCCAAAGTTCTTACAAAATCTTTAAACTCCTCATTTTCAACAACAGAAAACGGTTGCATGTCTTTAGCAATGAGGACGGACAATTTCCTACCGCCAAATGTCTCACTCGTGCAATTCCTACCGCAATTAAAAATTATATATCATAATGATATATCGCAGTAGATATCACGTTTATAAATATATATCACAAGTAAAAATATTCGAATATATCATTCATATTCATATTAATAATTTTATTTTACAAACATTAATGGCAAAGTAAACCATACAAACATATACAATTAAACGATTTATATTGCTAAAGCCGAATGATATGTTCCAGGCCAGTCAGAACTTCCTCTATGGCCATATTTCCTTGTTGAAACTGCAGAGCGTCTTCAGTCTTATTTGCATTTCTTTGTACTCTGACTTCTGCCGTTTCTTGGGCGGGCGTCCTGAAACCTCCTGTAGGATGACAGTGCCCAACCAAGTGAAAAAAACAGCAACGTTCTCTCCAAAATCTGTCTACACTGCGTGCATGGCTGAACGTTCAAAATCCATGATCATAGTCGTAGGGTCCAGGGAATAGCCGAAGGCCTCACAGGAGGAAAATATGGCTCTGAAAAGCTCTTCGAACACTATTTGAGTTTTACTCTGCAAAAAGGCATACACAAGTCAACTGCCGATTCACCCAGTGAAATGTGTATTACATATAACTGCAGAAGATACAGTAAAAGTCCCATCCATGAACCATAATTTCGCATTTGAGTCAATTCCACCCACTGATTCCACTTAAAACAAAATTGCTCCGCAAAAAAAATAGGAAAAAGTATGTAACCCCAAAAATGTAATTGAGGTAGGAAACTGTCCGGTAGGAAAATGTCCTACTTTCCTTTTGTAACCATTTGTACTAAACGGCTGCATGTCTATTTTTTTTACCATACCATAACCTGAAAAAAATGGGTATACAAATTACCTTCGACAATCGACAATCGAACAGCGCAGGGAAAACGAAACGAGCGGTCCGAAAGCAAAGCTTTCATTGCCATACTCATCCAGGAAGTAACCAAGGGAAGTACACTGAACTAGGCAAGAAGCCAGATGAAACCTAGTTAAGTCATCCAGGGGATAAGATGGAGTCCTTTCCTATAAGGACGATGAAGTTGATTGTTGATTGACGAGGGACATGGAGCTACGAGATCCAGTAATCGGGAAAGATGGCCTTTTGAATGTCGTCGAAATCGATGTCCAGGACGTGACGAGGCCTGCGATGCCTAAGGAAACTTCTAAATGTGAGTGGATGCTCCAGAATATCTGCAACCAGAGGATTAGGATGGTCCTTAATCTTCGGCAGCAACTTCTTCAACGACTCCTGGACATAGCTACCAATTGGAGGTATATGGAAATTCTCAGCAATAGAAATATTTGTTGCGACTCTCCTGTCAAGTTGGGCGATAGTCCTCAGGGTAACGTTATGGAAGGTTTGGAGATCCTTCCATCTGGTCTTACATATTGTAGCCCAGGCAGGCATACCATAAAGAAGAATGGTTCGTATAACCATCTTATAAAGCAAGAGTTTGCTATCCATTCCAAGGGCGCTGTTTCGCCCCAGAAGAGCAACTAGACTAAACTTGGCCTTTTTAGCTTTACTTATCGCATAGGAAACGTGGTCACTCCAATTTAGCCTGGCATCTACCATCACTCCGAGGTATTTGTAATTCTTAACCCATTCGAGCTCTTTACCAGAAAGGAAGAGAGGACTCGGTGGTTTCCGAAGTTTCTTCGTAATGAACATTGCCTTGCATTTGTCAACGTTCAGGTCGAGTCTCCACTTTGCAAACCACTCTTCGCACAATTGTAAGGCCTTTTGTAAGCGTGATATGACGTGAGCGGGATTGCGGTCAGTAGTCATGATGGCCGCGTCATCAGCAAACAGATATAGTTTGCACTTGGTAAAAGTTGGGAAGTCACTGATGAAAAAGTTGAACAATGCAGGCCCTAGGACAGAGCCCTGGGGAACACCAGCATTGACGTCACAAGGGTTTGACATGGAGCAGCCAACCTTGACACGAAATATCCTGTTTGAGAGGAAGGAATTAATGAAGCTAATAAGTTTGTCCGAAAAACCACATGTAATCATCTTGAATATGAGGCCGTTGTGCCAAACCTGGTCAAAAGCTTTACGAACATCCAATAAGACAAGACCACCATACTTAGCACAGTTAAGAGGAGTGTTTAGGTCTGCAACAAGCCTCCAGATCTGAAGTTGGCAGGAGTGACCTGGGCGAAAGCCAAATTGCTCATCACGAACGAGATTGTTTGCTACACAGAATTCGTTAAACCTCTTCAGAATGCAGCGTTCAAAGACTTTGGATAACATAGGTAGTAAGCTTATGGGCCTGTAGCTGACAGCAAGAGCAGGGTTTAGACCAGGCTTTGGTATGGTAACTATGACGGATTCTTTCCACTGGTCGGGGAAGTAACCAAGTTTCCAGCAGTCATTCATGGCTTTGGTGATGATCGAGATAATATTAGAAGGCAAGTTCTTGAGAGCACTGTTAGTGATGCAATCAATGCCCGCTGCTTTCTTTGTCTTAAGTCGCTTGATGACGTCGGAGATTTCTTGGGCACTAATGACTTCCACAGGGGTGGGAACACGATGAATGCACTGATAAGCGATGCACCCATTGTTAACTAGCTGAGTGTTTTGAAGGCTGTCCAAGTCTGTCTCACCAGGCGTGGTAAATTGACTTTTTAGGGAATCGGCGATCAGTTGAGCTTTTTCCTCATCACTGGTGACAACGCTGCCATTGCCTGCAAGCAGTGGCGGCAATTCGATGGGTCTGTTTCCCTTTAAGGCCCTCACAGTACCCCAGAGTGAGTTATCCTGGACAGACAAAGACTTCAGTTTTTCGCTCCACCTTTCTGCTCGTAGAAAGTTTACCTCTTCCTGAACCTTGCCAGAAAGCCTGTTGTACTTAGTCTTGAAATAGGGTAGTCGCTTGCGTTGCCATAGTCTCCTATATGAATTCCTTTCAAGAATGAGATGCCTAATGTGAGGAGGGAGGTCGAGGTGTTTGGGACGTTTTCGGTCAGCAGTGGTGGTACTAGAAATAGTAGCATCCTTGATAACACGAGTGATTTCACTGATATTTTTGTTGATGTCCTCGTTGTCGTTAACCTCCTTGTATGGAACGCTATTTTCTCGAAGTATATCCTTAAAGAGCTTCCAGTCCTGTTTGGTGCGAAGCCCTATTTTCACATCAATGTCTAAGCCGTCGAAGACAAGCATGGCTGGTCGGTGATCAGAGTTTAAGTCGTCTACTGTAAATATATTATAGGGATTGAAGAAACCTTTAAGAACTGCTATGTCCAGCACATCGCTGACAGGAGAGTGGTCACAGTAGTACGTGTCCTCAAGGGGACCAGCAACGAAGGTGTCAATCTCGTTCAGGGTGTAACCATATAAGATATTACCATTTTGATTTGAGCATTTTGAGTTCCATGCTTGGTGTTTGGCATTTAAGTCTCCCGCCATTATTACTGGAATGGGCCCGGAAAGAAGCTCATCAAGCTCGCAAAGACCAAGCTTGTGTTTAGGCGAGTTATATAATGAGGTGAGCTTGATTTCACCTGCATCAGCGTCATTAATAATCACGGAAACGGCTTCCATTCCTTCGTAGTTGGGAGTGACAGACTCACGATGAATAATGCCATCCTTGATAATGATTGCTGCTCCACCAAACGCGCGGCTGGCATTATTACCCAGAGGCCGGTCCCTGCGATAGACATGATAGCCAGGCAATTTGAACACTTGGGTTGGTTTCAAGTGCGTCTCGCACACGAAGGCGACGTCGACATTCCAGTTTAAGAGGAAATTGTAGAACTCGATGCGCTTGCGAGCAATTCCTCTTGCATTCCAAATATTGCAACGGAGTTTTCCTTGATTAATGGTCTTGTGTGGGTGTCTATCCATGATTATTTGCTAGATTTCTCAGACGCGACCTGTGGCATTACTTTACCACTTTCCTTGTTGACGTTTAACAAATTCCCTAAGTATCTATAAATACTACGTAGCTGGTTTGGATTAACCATATCTGAGTCATTTGCGCTGGATGCAACCGAAGCATAGGTTTTTCCTTCTAGCACTTTGTTGCTTTTGAGCCTTTTGACATGGGGATATTTAGGACACTTAGTGTAACTAGACGTGTGCTGACCGTCGCATCTAACACACTTAGGGGGGGTCTTTACCCTTAACATTGCTACATTCCCTTGACTCGTGGTTGCCAGCGCATTTGTTACATAGAGGCGACTCGGTACAACCTTGGGAGACGTGACCGAATCGCAAACAGTTGTAACACTGCAGGGGTCTTTTGTTACCTCTAAAAATTTCAACATTAACAGCTAGAGGACCGACACGTTTCAAGCTTAAAAAAGACCTGTTGTGTTCCGTATTTTGTAGTAGAACCAAGACTAAAGGCATATCAACAGCACCATTTGCTTTTTTAAGCCTAATTGCTTTTTCGGGAAAGTAATTTGCTTTTCTGAGGTCTTCAATGTCATAAGTCGTATCAATATTTCTGACAACGTATTTAAGCGGTTTCTCGGACTTGAGTTGATGATGCTGTATCTTTAGCACATCATTACTCTTAACCCCAGACACTAGAATTTTGTGAGTTTCCTCATCATGACATTTGATTTTAATAGTGTCCTTCCGACCTGTGTGAGCAGTAATTTTGTCTAGAGATACGTGGCTCTTAATCTCGTCCAAAATTTCTTTGATTGGTTTACCGTGGTGTCGAATGATGATTGGAGGAATGTAAACGGCTCCCTTTTCGCGGGTGTCATTAGTTTGGGAATTTCCATGCTTGATTTTGCTACGAAGTGCTACAGAGATAGTGTCACTGATATTGACGTTAGATCGAATGTTGTCGATTCTTAAACCTTTTCTCTTTTTGTTTTTCTTGTTATGCATAACATGCCAATCACCTCCATCTGTATCGGTGGATTCGTCTTCGTGCCTCCTCTTTACACTAGTTTTCACTGAGGAACTTCCGCTATTGACATTTTCCAGTCCTTCACCAATGTTTTCGGACATATCCCCAATATCAATCATCATATCTGTAACGGAATTGGATTGGCTGCAGCTGCCTGCCTTCTTAGTTTCAGACCCTTGATTTAGAAATACCTCTAATCGACTTAAGGTATTCTTGATGCTATCAAACTTGTTTTCAATATTTGCAAGTTGAGTTCTAATCTCTGTAATGGTCCCATTTAGGGATTCTACTTTAGATTCTAATGCAGTATACTTAGAAGATATGATTTCGTTTATCACTAAGTCAAAAGCACTGAATCTACCATCCTTGCAAGCGTCAAGGTAAGCCTTTTCACAAGTCACAGTTTTCCCGTCACCCAATGTCTAAACAGCATTCGCAGCTTTTAAGCTAGACAAAATCGATGAAGCCATCTTACATAATGGATAACGTTAGTTAACAGAGAGGAGAAACAGAACTGACCTGAACTCGATGAGAAGTGAAGAAACCAAAGTGCTGCAGTTTCACGGTGTGGTGCCGAGTTTGCCGTCCTGAGAAGGACGCACCGGGAAGAGTACTGAGCGGCCTTGATTGAAGAGTACTGAGCGGCCTTGATTGAAGAGTACTGAGCGGCCTTGAGCGAAGATTTCCGAGCTATCCAGGAGGGGTCCTTTCTGCTTGTCCGTCCTAATCAAAAATAGGTACGTCGTCGTCCGTGATATGTCTTGATCCCTGACGATCCCTTGATCCCTGACGAACGACAAATTACCTTGAGATACAGTTAATTTTTATTAGAATTTTATAACATTAAATACATACTTGGATGAGTTTTGGGATTCATGTAGGTTTCAATGTTGGTATTGGTTAATTTTAACCTTTTCCGGGTTGGTGGATTTTGGTCAGATAAATACTCTACATAATTAGCAATACTATTGATTGAGAGACAGAGAGCAGAGCACACATCACGGGTTCGAGCTACTCATAGATGGTATAGATTGGAGAAGGAATGTAATTGAAGGCACACTCTCTTAAGGTCAGCGGTTTTTTTATATCCTATTCTTTAAGGCTGTTTTTTCTACAGATCTTATTCTGGAAAAGCCCTTTTCAGGGCTAGCAGTCTGACTATTCTTTACTGACTATTATTTTAAATTTTATCATAATGCCAGACTCAGGCAAAGCGTTAAGTGGCATTGCAAGCCAAAAAACAAGTGACGGTAAATATACATATGGCGAGATATATAAAGATGCCTGTAAAGATTACAGATTCGAAGCTTTTGATGCTATAATTAAGGATAAGCTAGAGGTTTTGCGCCAAGAAATGTGCACTAAGTATGATATTTTACAAGGAAAAGTCGAGTCACTAAAAGGGAACATAACTGAAATCCACGATAAAATTGCTAATATGAATGCTGAAATATCTGCAGCACGTAATGAAGCCAACATGAACTTTAATAAGTTGGAGCAGTTCCTCAAAGATCAATTCTCTGCTCTGTCAATGAAAGGTAATCAGCCTACTGGTGTAACTTCTGACTATCTAAGAGACTCTTGTGAAACAGAGAGTGTGAATCCTCAGCCTATGGAAATTATCCCCTCCGGCTCAGGGAGTAATGATAACGATGGCAAAGATCCGATTAGTACAAATCGCAAACGGCTATACAATGATACGGATAAATGGATACCTGCAAAATCTAAAAAGGCTAAAAAAGGGTTGAAAATTGACAACATTAAGGATGTTGTTGATTTAAATGATACAATCGCTGTTGCTTTTCGAGAAAGCAAGTCCGAACAGCGAAAAAATGTTGAAAAGCCAAATACCAAGAGCAGCTCCTATATTCCGCCAATCATAATACGTACTCACGGTCAGCCAATCAAGCAAATCCTGGGCGAGATTCAAAAGCATGTGGCGATTCACCTAATTACTGTACACACAGGCAGAGCAGAGACGATCAAAATAAGGTGTCATGATGAGGAAACTCATAGTAAATTGGTGTCTGGCATTAAGGCTGATA
>JAHWFO010035728.1:3739-19546 GCA_023313115.1 Rhysida immarginata | reverse complement strand
GTCAAAGTAGATGCCACAACGCAGTTTCCAAAATTCATAGTTACTGGGAGAAAATGATAATTTCGATGGTTGGAGGAAGACAATAACATTAAGAGCATGATGATACAGGGTGCATAAAGTATTTGAAATAAAACAGAGACATAAGTCGCGATAATAACTTTGTTATCGAAACATATCACGAGCATACACAAGAAACCTTCTTGTTATATGGCTATTCAATGAATTCGCCTTCAGCTTCTATAAGTGCTTCAGTGCGAGATCGAAACCGTCGACATGCGCGAATCAAATGGTCATGGTTCTTATTGGTCATTACCCGAACAATGGCAGCTTTCAATTCATCTTTCGTGTTATGGTGGTGTTCATTGACCTCTCTCTCTCTCAACAACATTCCATACTTAGTAGTCCAACGGATTCAGATCAGGGGAGTTAGGAAGACAAAGATAAGGGGTTACGTGATCATGGAAGTTGTCGGCCATCCATTCCTGTGTCATGCGAGACTTTCCCGTGTTTTGTCTGGCATAATCTGAACTCTTTGCAAAATATACAAGTGATATCTAATGTTTTCATGGACAGCAACCCTGATTGTTACTTCCGACACATGGAGATCTTTGGCAAGTAGCCTCATGGATATTCTGGGATTGTCATCGATGGCCTGCTGCACTTGCTGAATAAATTCAGGTGATCTGATTATGTCAGAGCGTGAGGCTTGCTTTTTACACTTTGCTACTGGTGCAACATTGCCATCTCCGGTCTCCAACTCCTTCTGCACTTTGTGGATGAATGATCTTGCGACCTTTAGAAATCGTGATATCTCTAAATCGCTGTGCTCTGCCTTTATTGCCACGATTACCTGATGTCTCTTGATGATTTGTGTTATTTGATGGTCCGCCATTTTGCTTTCCAGAAACGGAAAGGACATACAATTTACTATAGCGCACCAGTAGCTAAACAAAGGTGTGTCCTCAAATACAAAGGAAAAGAAGCACTTGTCTACAGTGGAATAAATGTTGGTGAGAATTAAGTCAAGAGTTGAGTCAGTGCAATTCTTGATTGTGTTCAGCTGCTTAAAATTACAGAGTGACTTCCGATTACTAAGTAGTAAGCATTTCATTACAGAGTAGTAAACTTTTGCACCCTCAGGAGCGTTGAACTCTCCAGTAAGAAGTACAGGACAGTCGGAAGAGAGGTGAAATTCTTGAAGAGAATCAAAGATGTCATGAGACTATGTACAGATAATTCATCTGGAAGATAAATACTACCGACGATAAGATTTTTAGAGTTTCTGCAACAGACTTTCAGCCATGATTTCTCAATATGAGGAATAGTAAAATCAACAGGTCTATGATTCAAGCTGGAAGAAATTGCAATAGCGGATCCACCACCAAAAGCCCCTCTATACTCACTACGATCATACCTGTATACTATGTAGCAGGTGTCAAAGAGAGCTGAAGATAATATCATAGTTAGTGAGTGAAACATTTTGATAAAAGATTTGCTGTTTGGTCCTTAGACCTCGGCAGTTTTGATAGTATAGTGTTAAATCCATAATTAACTTGATGTAATGCTAGAAGGAGACTCCGATGCAACAGCAAATTAAAGATTGGATGGATCATCAGATGGTTTCTGACAGGTCATCGCAACTCTTTTGTGATGATGAAATGCTAGACAACTATGATACTAAGGAAGGAACATGAAGATGTCCAAGATATTTCTCAATTTTATCTTTCTGTATGTTAAAAAATCCTGAAGAAATCTTTCTGTATATTACGTCTGTGGCTTTGAGAGGTTTATTGAGAACAAACGACAGATTACTTTGTTGGTCTTGCTCTGCTAGAGGTGGAACAGTTTTCAGAACAGATGCATAAGTAGATTTTTTCTCTGGCGAGATGGTAGTGCTGGTATTCCCATTCAAGAAGGAAAAGTTTTCATTGTAGCTCGTTTCAGAAGCTGATAAACATTTGATAGGGGGGAGGCTAGTAACTACTGATTGCTGCTGCTATAATTCTTTGCAAATATTGGCAATTTCGGTTCTCAGTGATTCTAATAATCAGTTACGAATATTGATGCAATTTCTTAACAAAAGCATCAAGAGCACTTCCATGAGAACCTTGGTTGCAGACACATTTACAACCCTCCTCACAGAAGCAAAATATCACAACAGAACATTGTTCTAATGCTGGGAAATTATGGCAAAGAGAACACTGAAGTGGTTGTTTGTTACTAATTAAGAGCCTTTGCACACAATTCAGGTGGAATCGACTAAGACAGTCGTGGGTACATTTCAGTTGACGGCCATACACTTTTTCAACACAGAGGGGACATGGCTCAGGTTGAGCACCCATAGTAGAACAATAATGGGAAAAAATTCAGTTTGGATCAAAAAAAAATCTGAGGAGGGGGAGAAGAACAAACGTGAGCGCATCCAGAAAGCAGGAAATAGTTAATTATGTATAATAATAATAATAATTTATTTATTTATTTATTTAACATTCTGTACAATTAGAAAATTCATATGTATACCCTAAATCCTGAAGCCTACTATAAAGCTTGTATGAAATTATAGGGACAAAAAGTTTCATAACCAGGAATCAAAAACTCTTAATAATATGCAAAAAGAAATTCAACTCTATGCAAAATAAAAATAACTTCACAAATAACAACAATAATTCTTATAATCACAAATAACTTTTCAAAATTAATAAACATTTTTTTATACTTTATATGTTATTAAACGTAATATCCATGTTGGGAGTCTGTTAAAAATCTTTTGGACGTAATATTCTTTTTCTCTTGCACCATAATTGTATTGTCTTCTTAAACCATATTGAGTTTCTCTTTTATTCAAATATTTTTTTTTGAAAAAAAATTTTCTATAATAATCAAATAATCAAATCTGTAACTTTTTGTATTCCTAATTTTTATAAGTATATAATAAGCTTTTTTTCCCAAATGTGTTCCAGCAACCATTGATTTTATAATTCTATCTTGCAAGTCTCTTACTTTTGATAATTGTGCTCCATGATGATAAACCAACAGACCATAACGTATTCTTGATTTGAAGTGTGTATGATATAATAATTTTCTAATCCTTAGAGGACAGTAAAATTTAACAAAAAAAACATCAAATATAAGGTTTTGAGTAATATTGACACAAAATTAATAAAGTAAATATGCCATGCTGGATTGGCATCGATATCTAATCCTAAATATTTAATGTTTTTAACTTCTTGGATTTTTGGACATTTACACATGCAGTTATCTTTCCAATTCCCCATATTCTCTATGCACTCCATTTTATAAAAAAACAATCTTTTGTGTCAAGAAATTAACAAATTGTTTATGTGCAATTGTAAATTTCATTAAATGTGTTTTATTCTGATATAAACACATCTTATTATTTTTTATCTATTTAATTGTCAGAGCAAAATTTTCTGCGTATCTCTTAAAACTTTTTTCATTTTTATGCATAGTTATCAAAGCAACATCATCTGCATATATTTATAATTGTGTATTAGGGACATAATTGGGTAGATCATTTATAAAAATGTTAAACATTATTGGAATTAATGTTGAAACTTGAGGAATACCATTTGTGATTTCACAAACTGAACTTTCAGAATCATTTACCTTAACTTTTTGCATTCTATTCATATACATTACTTTCAACAAATTTAAACTTCATCCTTTGATACCATATTCTTGTAATATTAATAACAAAATATCACAATTAACCAAAGCATAGGCTTTATTTAATTCAATAAAAATAACTGTTGAATTAACATCATGAAGAAATGATTTGTTTAATTTTTGTGTCAATTCCATCAATAAAATTTGGGTTGACTTTTAAGGACCTATAGGTACTTATTATTGATTTACGGAGTTTAAATGATTAATTTAAATTTAAATGAGTTCAGTCTCCTATTTAATGGGGAAAAAATCGTAAAATTAATAAAAACAAAAAAATAAATAATAAATAAAGTCATCAATCTTGAAAAACGATGAAGGAACTTGTGAGATGGAAGAAAACTCAAAGGATGTAGTCTATTGCAGATGTTGTTGATAGTAGAAATAAAACCAGTCTATTGAGGATGTAGAAGGAAGTCTTGTGAAGATAATGTTAATGGGGGTAAACTTCATCATTCATTCTTTATTCAATTTTTATTTAATTTTTCAAGTTGTTTTTGTTTTTATTCGTTTTTATCTTTTGTTCTTCACATGGGTTTTTCCATGGTGGGCCTAGGTCGACTTCATCTTCACCGTTTCTCTCAAACATCTTCTTGTCATCTTTTTCCTCGTAGTCTGCATCTTCATTGGAGTCACTGTTTGCATTGACTAGAAGAGTGAAGTTTGTTTTGTTACCCACATTCTGTGTTTTTGGTTTACGTTCGGTGAAATGCTGCACAGCCAACAAATAAGCTCCACTCGGCGTTTCATAATGCCTGCGACTAGGCCCATTACAAAATATCGGGCTCAGCCATGTGATCTCAGCCAGGGATGGTAGGAGTCTTTCGGCGTTTGTTACCTCCATGCCGAGTAATCGCCTCAAAACACGGCACTGAATTCCATCGTATGCATAAAACCGCGTAGTGAGGCATTTCCTGATTTATGATGGTTTATGATGCCTGGCAATGTAGAATAAGGTAGAGTACCCACGAAAATGCTCCTTCTGCCAGGTAGCGTGTAATTGATGGCTTAGAGTCGGTCCCAATCGACTTGACTGAGTTTAAGCTTGTTTTCTTCAGGTAATAAAAAGGTATATTGTGCTTTTAGTCTATGTCCGTAGATATCCAACTGTCTTTTGGTCCGCTCATCGAGATTTCGGACCTCATACATGCCACAGAACGCAACCTCGTGGAACCATACGGCTCCTCCTTCCGTTTTGAATGTATTAGCAGTAACGGTAACCCCTTGTACTACAGAGAGAGAGAGAGAGAGAGAGAAAATGCGTACTTTGTTAATGAGATAAAAAAATGCGTTCAAACTGTTCTAATAATAACGTGGTGTGTACAAAATGTGAATTTCTCTACTTACAATGTAGGGCTGGATTATTTTCCAATTCGCATTCCATTTTTTCGTATTCTTCTATTTCTATTCTTCCACTTCTTTCTTCTTCTGTTTTGGAGAGAGGGAGTCGTTGCGAAACTGGATGGTTGGCTGGTCAGCTGGGTACTGTGTGAATGACAAGACATCTGATTCTTCCCGCGATAGCCTCTGTCATCATGGTTGTCATGGTGATGGCGTTGATCACATGGTTTCCATCACGTTCCAGAATCTTCTAGATGTTTTTTTTTTGGGTCAGTGATTTCTCTTGGTGACATTGTGACTTTTGGTTTCATTGACCTCTCTCTGAGTGACCCCAAGTCTTTTGTTTTGCTTTTTCTCTGAAACCTATTGAATATGAAATTATAGGTGGGCTTGGTTTTTGCTACCCCTTTCACCTCGTGAGTGCAGGCAATTACAGGATTAAATTTCTCTTTGTATCCCAACTCCAACTTTCATTTTCATCTTTTGTTGTGACATTTCACAATATGCGACAAGAATTTTTCTGCTCAAACACGCCTTTTTCTGTTTACTATATTAATAAATAAATATATTTTTCGTTTTAATAAATATATTTTTTACACAGTCTCTCAAATTTTATCGTAGTAATGTTGGTTTAATAAAGTTTCGTTTATTGCATTTGATACCATGTACGCAGATTTCAGTAATGTTTCATGCATATACTTAATTTCCGTATTATTTAATGTTCATGCATACGTCCTACATTTGTTTTTTATTTATGAGACCATAAAATATTTTCCGACTCTACATAAATATAACAAAGTGTCTTTTTATGGTGTAGTTAGATATTGTTAAAGTCATTTGTTGCCGGGTACGTTTTTCACGTTGATGATTTTGTTTGATGGCGAGATATGTAAATTCTCTTAAAAGTTCAAATTTTTTAGCCGGTTTACGAGTTCTATGAAGTTTCCAGCATAACTTTGATACATGCTGGTGCATTTTTACACTTTGAACAAATGCACAAAGTTCGTTTTTCGTGTATCTGATTTTATCTATGTGCCAAATTTCGTACTAGCGTTTTACTATGCACGATAGAATTCACTGCACTGGTTTCCACCCCAGCAACATTCTGCAATTCGTTTTTCTGATTTCTAACCGTTTTCCATGAACGCATTAAATATATTTTTCTTTTTCTTGTTGGTTAGAACAGATGAAGACTGTCATAGACCTTTCAAAAATTAAATAAACATAATGTTTCTACACAGCAAGCACATGCATTAAAAATCTGCCAACGTTTTCGTCTTTACTGTACTATGTATTATTTGTCTTTTGTATGAAAATTATAATTTTAATTTTAATTTTAATAAATAAATTGTGGGCGTGTTTTTTTTTTACAACAACCTGAGCTGACAAAACGTTTTGATGCTCAGACAGATAATTATAATAATGTTTTACATCTGATTTTATTATTGTTGTTCTTTTACATTTGTTCTCCTAGTTGTTTAATTATTCTAATAATTTTCGCATACAGTACTGTTTTATGTTTTATTTTAGAAATTTTTTATAAAATTGTTATTCAGGGCTGTTTTATTTTATTTTTTTTCATTCATGCTGGGTTTGCACATTTTTGTTAAGTTGTGTATATCGTGTTTGTATTGGTTGATATTGTTTAAGTTTCTACCAATCTTCATGTTTCAGCGTGTGTTTTCTTTTTTGTTCACGTCTGTGTACAATACATTTGGGTGGTCCCCAGTTTTTATTTCAACAGCTGAAAGATTGCCTTTGTCTTGCATTCATCAACTTCTGTATAAATTTCGGTGATGAGCTGAGTGCATAGGCCATCAACAATTCGTCCATCTTCTGATATTCTCCGGGTTTTGATCTGAGTTGATCACATCATACGAGTTTTGTTCCCCCCCCCCCCAACACCTACTACAACCTGGGTGTGCTAACAGCAATAGCAGAGAGAATTAAACATTCCGATTTTTTGGAGATATTATGTTGTGAAGGTGCCAAGGCTGACAGTGAGTATTTTTTGTTCTTACTTCAAACCCTAATATGCATCACCCTGTTTGTCTTACTGGGGTTTTTTTCTAGCCCTAGGTTGCCTTGTGGAGATTGTTGTACTTTCCTGTGTTGAATGCGACAACATAATCCGCACATATGGGCTCTGTGTTGTCAAGCAAACCGCCCACCAAACAGAGTCGTGCGTCGCTGGTTTTATAAATTTATACTCCCCGGCCTAGATGCAGAAGCAAACAACTACAGATGTTAAACACCCCAGATGCTGTCACCTTTTTAACTTCAACGAGCATCCTTTTACAGCTGTGTTAGATGTATCTATTCATTTACTTTAATCAATTTAAACGTTTTTAGCACATTTTCTATATATAGAAATGTGCTTATGTGATCGGTTTGTCCAGCTGTCAGTCCGTCCGTCCGTCCGTCTGTAGACAATCCCACAATTCATTGCGTTGCATGTATTGAATTGCATGTATTGCAATCTCACAATTCATTCAATCATGTCTTGAATTGCTGGAAGAAACGAATTATCCTCGCATTTGGTAAAACGCGTGTTGAGAACATGGGTTCGGTTCTGCGCGTGCTCTAAACGTTAATGAGATGGTGTGCGTGCAGGATGCACGTGTTTGACGATTATTAAAAGGGCAGTTCGGTCCCTAAATCAAGAGAATTTTTTTATTCCTAGCGGATACCATTATGATACCCTCTTAAACATTTCCTATAACAAGATATGGCATGTAATATATCAAACAATTGTCACAACATATCATGAACGAATATAAAAGAGTAACTAGTGATAGCAAGTATCGGTCTAATGGCTCGTGTACGTGCAAGGATGTCTCATGAATGAATATAACGGTATATAGTGATGTCTGAATTGTTTAGTAGTACGTGTTTTAATGGTACCAAGTGGTACCATTGGAACCTTCAATGCTAAGATATGGCATGTAATATATCAAACGACTCGTAATAACGTGCCATGAGTGAATATCATGTGTAAATAATGATAATAGTTATTGGTTTAGTAGCACGTGCCCTAAAGGTGCCCTATGGTACTATATGGTAACCTTGGAACTTTCAATGCTAAGATATGGCATGTAATATATCAAACGACTCGTAACAAGGTGCCATGAATGAATATCACGAGAAAATAATGCTAATGGTTATTATTTTACTAGCACGTGTCCTAATGGTGCCCTATAAAACCATATGGTACCATTGGAACTTTCAATGCTTAGATATGGCATGTAATATATCAAACGACTCATAACAAGGTGCCATGAGTGAATATCACGAGAAAATAATGATAATAATTATTGGTTTAATAACACGAGCCCTAATGGTGCCATATGATACCATATGGTACTATTGGAACTTTCAATGCTAAGATATGGCATGTAATATATCAAACAACTCGTTACAATGTGCCATGAGTGAATATCACGTGTAAATAATGATAATTGTATTGGCTTAGTAGCACGTACCTTAAAGGTGCCATATGATACCATATGGCACCATTGGAACTTAAATGTTAACTTATGGCATGTAATATATCAAACAACACGTAACAACATGCCATGAGTGAATATAACAAGTAAATAATGATAGTGGCAATTGGTTTTGTAGCACGTGCCCTAATGGTACAATACAGAATTTATAGAACTTTTAATGCTAAGATATGATGTGTAATATATCAACCAACTCCTTACGCGTTATTAGATCTTTTGTTATCCATAGCTTATTTGAATCAAGAGTATAGTACTCTTAGGCTTAATAGTATCTAAAACTCATTACTAATTAATTTAATAGTAGTTAATCGCTTGCTTCAATAAGACTTTAGTAATTTAATATGAAAATCTAATAGATGCTTACACATAATGCTTCAGCAATTGAGGCTCACTTCGTTTAACATTATGTGAGAATTCTTACAAATTAAAGAACTTTTATTTTTTTAAGTGTATGAGGAATAACTTCACTCTCCATTTACCTTTCATTCTTCAAGTTTATTCTTTTAAATTCTCTCTATACGTTAGCCTATTTAAACAGTAATTTACAATTTAGTTTTCATATTTATTTATTTACTCTCAAGTGTTTTAAAATGTTGGTTAATTCTATATATCCATGTACGATGCTATAACAAGAAAATGTGCTCCCTTTATCTGCTTTGGCGGTAAAATCATTCTTGTTTGTTAATAACTCTGAATAAGAAAAGCTTGTGCAGCTATACTTAAACCAAGATGCTGCAATTTTTAACATTTTCAAGGAGTGAAGATACTTTGGCTGTGTAACCATAAATCAACATTTAAACAGCGAGTTGTTTAAGGGGATGGATAATTAATTAATTTACTCAGGCGTGAAGCTAGGGTTGCGGGCACACACCTCTTTGTATTTAAAAAAAATACTTTGTTTTTTTGTGATATATTAAGTTGAAAACAGTTTCAAATAAAATCATTTTTAAAGCTTATTTATCAGTACTTTTAATTGGCTAGATTACTTAAATCCATGTATAAAAAAGTTAGAATTAACCATTTTAAAAAAATAAATGAGAATTGCAATGATTTTAACTTTTAACCTTTTACTATCTTAGTTAAATTTCTCAGTCTAAAAAGAAATAAAAAACAAATGATAAATGCAATGATTTTAATTTTTAACTTTTTTACTTAGTTAAAATTTCTTAGTTTTATAAAAAAAAAACCCAAAGAAATAATAAATGCAATGATTTTAACTTTTAACTTTTTACTGTCTTAGTTAAATTTTTCGGTTTCATAAAAATTACTTTACTTCCTGTGGTAATTTTAACCATTTCAAATTACTCTCTTTGAATAAATGTTAATTTTGACATTTGGACATCATTCTCTGTGTTTCTCATTCAACCTTCCTAAAACAGTTGAAGTCTGTTAAAACTAAACCACTTGATGTATACTAACTAGTTACAATTGACAACTCCATCATATATAAACTCTGCTTAACAATTGTTTTACATTTCATTTCACAACTTCTGTTTTGCATTTTTAAAAATTAATTTGTTTAATTTGTTACCATTGAAATAAGCCAATAAATAAAATATAAATTCTTCAATTTACATAATCCACATTAGTTTTATTTTTATTTTTCCAAAATGAATTTATACAATTGTTTAATAAATTTTAAAATACAGGATTACTAAAATACACAAGCATCTTTATTTTCACAACTGAATTTTTTACAAAATAATTAATACAACTTAATACAACTTATAGACTTTTAAATTTACATTCATTTATCCAAATTGAATTTTTATTTTTTATTTTTATCCATCTGAATTTTTTTTACAAATACTTGATTTTACAAATCTAATGTTTTAAAATAATGATGATTGTTATAGTAATTCCCAAGTTTGAGTGGTTAACTGTTTTTTTATCAACTGTTAAACGTAATTATTGTTGAGCACATTGACTTGTATGGGACTTTTTTATTTAAAACATATAAATACTAACACTTACTTTGTATTTTGACTTGAAATAATATTCACTGGATAGTTTTTAATACCTCACCACAATTACCATAGGGGTAGCTCTTTGCTAAATTTCCTGGGATTGTGAACCGTTTTTGATTAGTACATCTATACATTTTTTTGTAAGTTATTGTGCAGCTGCTTTGTTACATACTAGGTTGAAGTTTACAGGCACTTTGACTGTTCTGAGCAAACCCTCAGCTTCATCCCTCACGAGTCCCTCAACAGTGGCCGGTTTAAGGATTTCTGCTGTACTTCTCGTTAATGTGATACCTTTCACTTTTAGTTCATGAGCACCGTTTAAGTAGTACAAACAGTAGCCCCAGTAGTGACCAATTTCTCAATGCATACATTAGGGCCAAATTTTTCAAAAATTTCATCCGTGAGTTCTCCATGATTATGTCCTCTCTACAGCAAATTTAATACCTCTAGGTTCAAGGTGAATAGCCGAATGTGTGTCACAATAAAGCGCCCGAATACCCAGAACTTTTAAGGTATTATATAATTCTAACCGTCTATAACAAGTAACAAACGAGGCAATAACACCATTAACCTTTAAATTAGTGATGGGATGAGTTGTATTAAACGACATTAAGATAATGTTGTCGTTTACGATATCAAGATCTGTCACTTCAACCGAGGGGGTGTTAAAAAGTTTATAGTACTCATAAATAGAAAAACAGCCGAAACTATGGATACCTTAATAAATAAAGGTAAAAACAGAAAACACTACACCACATAGAAAAGTTTTTACTGACTCAGATGTACATTTCAGATTTCAAAAATCCATCATCATCATTTACAGACGGGTAATACCCATATACATACAGAACTAGAAAAAACCTAAAACCAATCGAACAACGAAGGAAAGAGATATAACATCTCGCTAGCACCAAATAGCCAATCAGAGCAAAGCGAGTCTGTTTTCCCTGACCTTTACAAAATTTGTTAACTTAACAATAAAAGCTGATAAAAAATAAAAAACATCGAAGTTCATAGAGATTTAATCAACACATTATAATAGTGATAATAAATAATACACCAAATAAGAAACCACCTATACAGGGTGATTTACATCGAATGTAAAATACTTAAAGGGGGTATTATAGAGGTTAAGATAAACACAAAACATCCTATGAACATGGGTTCAAATATGAACGATAAGTGAGATATGAACAGAAATAAAAATGCTGCCACCAAGATCAACAAGTTAATAACTCAGGTTCTGTAAAGCCTAGATTAATGCAATTTGGGGGAATTACAAGGTACAAAAGACTGTGTATACTGTTACAATTTGATTGAATTCCAATGAGAAGTTTCCGAGTTACACAGTCAAAATTGTGACAAGTGCTAGTTAGTACTCACAAGTGAACACGGATTATGATGTTGAATGAGTAACTTGGAAACTTCTTGATAGAATTAGATCAAATTTTAAAGGTATACACAATCTTATGTACTCTGTTATTCCTCCAAATTTCATTAATCTAGGCTCTACAGAATCTGAGTTATTAACTTGTTGATCTTGGTGGCGGCATTTTTATTTCTGTTCATATCTCAGTTATCGTTCATATTTGAACCCATGTTCATATGAGGTTTTGTGTTTATCTTAACCTCTATAATACCCCCTTTAAGTATTTTACATTCGATGTAAATCACCCTGTATAATACATGAAATAAGAAACAAACACCAAATTGAACAAAATAAAATAAAGTGATCACACCTAGCCTGCATTAGCAATGCTAATATAGAGTATCAGCTTTTGTCGACCATGTACTAAATGAGAAACATGATTATGCAAATGAGTTATTTGAAGTGGTGCACAGTTGTAGTAATTATAAACTATTGTATCTTCTTGAATCTCTTGAAATTGTGAAAAATAAAGCGACTAATAACCTGTTGCTGAAAGCAATATTTGTGTAATATTCTGCAGAAACGAGAATAGGAGGCAAGTGCACGAATTTCCGAAGGTAAAGAGGCCCAGCATTTTATACCGACGTGTGAGACACAGCGGTTACGGTAATTAAACAAAGAAACTGGAAGATGTATCTCATTTGCTAAGCGGGTATCATAATTATGGCTATCAAGGTACGCCGAATCGTAATAGGGGCCAGTAACTGTAATATCAAATTGGAGGTTTTATAAATAAACGAACATATAGATAAAAAATAGATTTGGTGGATTGTAAGGATATGTAAAGAAAAAAAGTACTTAGATGCTGAAGAAGATCAAGGAAGTTGCAAGAGTGTCCGGAGAAACCATTTTTGTAATTTTAATATTCTTTTAAGATTAGTTGATGAAGTAGCACCCAAAAACAATACCCCATAACATAAGAGGGTATGAATCCAAGAGTAATAAAGCAAAAATAAAATGTTAGTAGGGAGATAATAGAGTCTTGAGATAATACCCTGTTTTTTATTAAGTATAAACATCAAGTTATCGATATGGGCATCCCAAGACAGATCTGGTGACAGGGTGAGACCCAGATATGTGAAACTTGTAGTAGTAGAGATAGTAGAGTGTCCATAATATATTGGTGGCGACTAAGGTATATTTCGTTTATTCCAATGGTGAAAAAACATAACTTTTGTTTTATCAATATTAACAACTAAAAAATTTTCGTTACACCATTAAGCTGAGAGCAAAGAAGAAATATTAGCGTGAGATAACAACAAAGAAATATCATCTGCATATAAAATGAGTTTTAAAGACTTAAAAATAACTGGCAGATCATTCACAAATAAGTTAAATAGCAGGGGTGAAAGAATCGACCCCTGCAGGACCCCGTAGTTCCTGTTAAATGTAAACGCGTTTTTTTTCCGAGATGGGTAAGATAATTCCTACGATTGGTTAGTAGATCACTGAGCCAGGAAAAAGGCAAATCACGAATTCCATAGAAAGTATTAAGTTTGTACAGTAACAGCTGAATAGGGACTGTATCAAAGGCTTTAGTAAAATCAATAAATATTGAAGTAACATATTTATTCATTGCCATCTCAGAGGACAGGAATTCAAGCAAATCATAGCAAGCAGTTTCATTATTCTGATTAGGAGTGAACCCATGCTGACATAAATTAAAGAAATTATGATCATATATAAAATGAGAAAACCTAATATAGAATAACTTTTCAAATAATATTTTGGCAAATATTGGCAAAGCAGTGATGAGATGGTAGTTTGGATATTGACTGGAGTCACCTTTCTTAAAAACAGGGACCACTCTGGATAATCTCATAATAATGGAGGAATTAAAAATAGTAGCAAGAGGATGAGCAATGAGATGTTTAAGGCCAATAATAATATCGGAACGAAATCCGAGAGGATCAGGAACGGGAGAAGATTTTATTTGGCCATTAATATCAGAAACCTCTTCTCGAGTAGTTGGAGCAATGTAAAAGCTATAAGAAGAGTTGGAACCTTGATAAGAATAACTAAGATTGGATAGTGAAGGAATGTTAGAAGAAGAAGGGGGCAGAAGAACATTAAGAAAGTCGGATAAAGAGAAAGAAGTGATCTTATCAGGTTGTGAATAAGGAGAATAAAATAATCTTGTTCTGTTAGCATACACCATTTCTCTTTAGTAGATTACAAGCATAAGAACAGAGATTCAAAATAAGACTTGTCTAGATTTTAATTATAAATTTCACATGTTTAGAACAACGTTTAAATTTGTTAAGCATATTAGGAGAAGGGCTTCTTCAAAATTTTCTATATAAGATGTTTTTCTTTTTAATAATTAACAATATGGCTGAGGTTTTCCAAGGCTTATGAACATTAGCTTTGAAAGAAACATTAGAGCGAGATTTAAAAGGAAAATACTGATCACAACCGAGTTGGAAATGCAAAAGGAATGATATAAATAATGAATTAGTATCAGTTGAGCTAGATAAGGTGAATGTAAGACTGCAATTCTATTAGGAGTAAATATTCTTGGAGAACAATTATTACGAGTGGAATTAGAAAAGGGCACATTAAGAATGGTAAGCATCGGAAAATGATTGGTAATAGCCCAATCCATAAAAGCACTAATAAGAATAGAACTGGAATTAGAAAAGCAAGAATCTATGGCAGAATAAGAATTAAAATGGAGAGAATTGTGTGAAAAAGAGAAAGTAGTAGGTAAGAGTCCAGAACGAAAGATTAGATCCAAAAGAAGATTTAGGGAGGAGGAAGGGGTATTAAAATCAATGTTGAAGTCACACACTAAAACAACTGTTTTCCCTGAAATTTGAAAATCAAATAGTGCAGAAGTTAAAAACGTACAAAAAGACAAATTTCCAGATGGAGGGTGATAAATCGGCATAATGATTACATTCTTATTAAAGGTTAAGGCCTCATAGTCAGGGGTGGCCAAGCTATAATCAGAGAAAGTAAGAAAGCAAAGCGAGGTAGACACAAATACCTCCACCCTGCTTATTACAACGGCCAACTGAGGCGGTCTGGTAGCCAGGGATATCGGGAATATCTCTGTGGTCGTAGATCCAGCTCTTGGTAAATATTAGAATTTTAGGTTGTAACATATCAATCTTAAGATTGGCCAATGTACAGGCTAAATTGGTATTGAGTCTGCAAATATTTAGGTAAAAATAGAGAGATACTTGTTGGGCTGATTATCACATTTATGGTTAACTTGGGAATTAATACACTCTAGGGAAATCGGAAAGGTAAAATCATTGCTAAATACGTGTGACATTGTTAATAAAAAAACAGTGTGATATAACGATGTAAAATCCAGATATGAAGTCGTTCTGTTTCAGACGACTAATACCAGCTGTGAAATTTTCAGTACGTCCACCATAAAAACCATCACGAGGTGAAATGAATGTTTCTGGCCCAAATTGTAGCATTTTACAAAAACGGTTTAATTCAGCATCACGTTTTAGCAAAGCAGAAAATTCCCATTCCCATTATGTTTTGAACGTGTGGTCTGATAGTTCCATCTTTAAAAACTCTATTTGGTCTAGGGTACATTGGAAATTTTCTGCATTTGTAAAGTGATTCTCGACGCTACGAGCCTTCGCGATTATGCATTTGAGACATGAATGGCAACAACAACCATAAAATACATAAACAATCTTTTTGCTTTCACACCAACTGTCCAGAAGATATAGTCCAACATGTTTCTCTGCCCCGTTTAGAGCTGAAATGATTTGATCATGAAGTAACTTTGATTATTCCCATGCTAACCATTGTAAAGCTTTTTTACTTTGATGAATTGGTTTTGAGTAACCCATTGGAGGTATCATACCCATTGAATAAGGGTCAAGAAAATTTTCCCTGAGTACTCTGTTTG
>JAHWFO010035695.1:571-16127 GCA_023313115.1 Rhysida immarginata | reverse complement strand
CCACAGAGAGCGCCACTGAAAAAAAACTCACGCTCGACGCATAGGAGTGTCCCATCCATCTTTTCTTCATCCATGTTTTCACCGACTATCCTGTTTCAAGTTCCAGTGTGTAGAAACTTTCCACTGCGCAATCTTTGATTTTCTTACTAACTTTAAGCTTTATCTTGTACCGAATAAAGATTGATTTTTCTATAAATAACTTTTTCGTTCTTTCTCTTTGTCACGATCACTCTGCAAAAATCCACGTGACATTGAGCGATTTTCTTCATTAAGCAAGCTAATTAGAGTAACAGCTTACTGTTTACGATTTGCTTACAACTGTCGTCGATTAAAAGATCTGAGAGAAACTGCGAGTCTATCCACCGCCTAATTACAACAAGCTTTATTTCACTGGATTCGAGTTGTTCAGAGCATTGACTTTGCAGAAGAAATAAACTACTTGAGACATAGGAAGCGTATTCCTACGAGCAGTAAATTACTTACATTAAACCCATTTCTTTCTTCTGATAGTCTTCTACGAGTAGGCGGAAGATTACATCATGCAGACATCCCATTCGATCAGAAGCATCCAATTATTCTTTCCTCAACAACATTATTGACAAAATTAATAGTCAACTATGAGCATATCTCCAGTTTGCATGCCAGTGCCACCTTATTACTAAATCTTCTTCGAACAAAATACTGGATTTTGAGAGCAAGAGATGTCGTTCGTTTATGCATATTTAAGTGTGTCATTTGTCACAAAGCTAAAGCTACTGAGTAATCAGCTAATGGGAGACTTACCTCGTTTGCGAGTTCAACCTGCCAGACCCTTTCTTCATTGTGAAGTTGATTATGCTGGTCCCCTTTTAATCCGAACAAGAAAAGGCCCTGGGCGTGTTCCTCAACTCAAAGCTTATATAGTGCTGTTCATTTGTTTTGTAGTTAAGGCAATTCATTTGGAGCTGGCTACAGACTTATTAGCTGATTGTTTTATAAGTGCATTTAAAAGATTTATATCCCGACGCGGTAAACCTGCTCATGTTTACAGCAATGGAGGGACTAACTTTGTTGGAGCCCAATCAGAATTTACATTTGTACCAAAAGATATTGAAGACAAATTTGCAAACGAAGGAGTTCAATGGCACTTCAACCCTCCATCATCACCACATTTCGGCGGTTTATGGGAAGCAGGAGTGAAATCCGTGAAACAGCATTTGAGACGTGTTCTCGGGAACAACGTTCTCACTTACGAAGAGCTGTTGACCATCTTGGTACAAGTAGAAGCCTGCTTAAACTCCAGTCCGTTATGTCCACTTTCAAATGATCCAAATGACCTCTTTGCACTGACCCCAGCACATTTTTGATTGGAGATACAATGAGATCAGTTCCAGATCCAGACTTAACTCTAACTTCGGAAACCCATTTAACCAGATGGAAGCTCCCCCAAAGGTTGTTCAACACTTTTGGAATCGTTGGAAAACTGAATACTTAGGTCGACTTCAGCAGCGTCCTAGGTGGCAACAAAAACAACCCAATGTGCGAGTCAATGATCTTGTTATTGTGAAAGAAGACAATCTTCCAATTAAAAGATGGTTTTTAGCACGCATCATCAATGTACACCCAGATGGTGATGGTTTGGTGCGAGTTGTAACCTTGAAGACGGCCAAAGGAACTTGTAAACGACCTATTCAGAAAATTAGTGTTCTGCCGATTGAATGACTTGAATTGCAGGAGAATTCAAGGGGGGCGGAATGTTGAGTTATTAACTAATAGATGGCGTTACTTTACATGCCTTTAATGTTTTGTATTTCTCTTTTGTTTTTGTGAGGCTCGGGTTTTAGAGAGTGCAATAAAAAAATGGCGGTTTAAGCGTTCATGTGCGTTTGTGTTTCTTTGTGCGAACCAGCGTGTTCAAATATGTTGTATTCTAACCATACTATGCTCTTAAGCAATTTAATTAAAATTGACTGATCCTCCAATGTGTTGTATTTTTTTTGCCGGAAGAGTACTTATTTAAATAAAAAATACATTTTTATACAATTTTTAAAACAAATTTTAGACATATTTTTCGACTCATCTAAAAAAGAATAACTTAAAATTTTTCAGGTTCGTCTATTGGGTAATATTCCCATTAGTTTTAATTGTTTTTAATATAGGTAGAGAGGTCTTTCAGGGGCAGTTGCTGAACGCATGAATACACTCCATGAATTCATGTTGTGCGGTCAGACTCGATTTTGTGCAACACATTCAATGATGCATAATTAGAGTGGGAAACACTTTAGAGGGTTTATTCAATCCATGATGAGATAAATTAGGATTTACTTTTGATCTGCATGCGTTACTGTGAGTCAGATATACATGCTACGTTTTTTCTATCAGGAAACATCTCTGAAGTTTGTCTTCATCGTTTGGACCACCATATATTGGAGAAATTCCTAGAATTTAAATTTAAGTACAGCATTGTCCAAATTAAACTGATAAACACAGATGACTTGTGAGAGAAAAAAAATACACTAAAGTCACAAACAAGAGATGAAATGTCGATTTGCATTTCGGAGGCTCTACCTTCATTCACAACTGTAAAATTAAATAATAGAGAATATATATCTTAAAACAGGGATTATATAACCTGGGTCGGCGTTAAATGACTAGAATCAACTTTATTGCTTGAGCCTTATTAGAAATAGTCAATTGGGCATGGCATCAAAGAACTAATTCCGATTACTATAGAGTTCATCTATTCTTGAAAATTTCATCTAGTCGTGAAAGAGCTTGGCGGCTGTTTATCCGGTGAAAACACTCTGCCTGCAAGTTAACTCCTTTCTCCTTGAAGTTTTCTCTTTCTGCCATACTCTTTCGTCTCTCCAAACCTCCAATCACATTTTTTAGGGAAGGAACGATGAGCAGCTTAATCTTGATATGCTGTTGCTCCTCTCCTTAATGAAGTTGTCTCATGACTTGGTGACTTTTTTTTCTAAAGAACAGACGACTTCACTGCCAATATTTAAAGAAATAACATTTGTTCGTGACAGTACCGTTCTGCTATTGTGGTTTAACTCCGTGAGACGGAAAGGATGACTGATAACAGCAGAGGCTACTGTACAGAAAGAAGGAGAGAAGGCTTTGGGGGCATTGCCGGTTTTGGAACGTCTCTTATTCCCAACCATTGCGTCAAAAATAGACGATTATCGTTCAATGCTCACTTTTTGTCAACAGTAATCGTACATAACAAAATCTTTACTGTTTGCTTTAATATAAGAGAGAAGTGCACAGTTCATGCATTTTTTTTCGTTTGCATTTACCCAAATCGCCAAGAACCCTATAACAAAGTAGTAGTTTAGTTCTATGGCACCATTTATCAGCCACAAACGTCATTTTTCTCACCTAGGGGAGAGATGTAAGAGGGGAGGGTTTGGAGTATAGACTTATTAATGTGTGGCGTCTACTCGTTGAGTTTTCGTGGCTTCCCTATAATCCTCAACTGCCGCGAAACACAAGAACAGTATACTTCAACTCTGGGCGATCTCTCGCATTGTCTATTCTGTGAAGAGTTGGCTTCAATCGTATCCTTTACTTCGTCAAGATAACGGAGTAAAGGCGACCACAAGGTTCGTTTTGCAGATCATATCTCAGAAACTACTTCATTTAGAAGTAGCCCCTCTACATTAATCATTTCTGCTGCAGTCCTTGCTAAATTCCCCATTTTTACTCTGAGAAATATTGTCCTCAATTAACTGAATTCCATGAGTCTACAGTATCTTCTCTTGACTTTTTCATTGAATGGCACCAAAATTTTGAATAAGTTCCAAGTTGTGCTCGCCCCCTCCTCGCCTCCGCAATGTTATTAACTCGCACGTTTATCGACCATTTTATTTACAATATATCATTAAAACTATGGAGGCAACATAGAATACAGTTTCTTGCACACTTTTGGCAAATGTTCATGGTTTTCACCGAAAGTCGCCCAAATGGGTGGATTTACAGTTTCGTTCACACTTTGGCAAACGTTCATGATTTTCACCGAAAGTCACCCAAATGGGTGGATTTATAGTTTCGTGTGTCTTAAAAGTCGCGTGCCATATGAAAAGTTTATGAATGTTGGCTTTATGTGCACACGGTTTCGCAAGCTTATCGTTCATGCCCAAAATGTGCACCATGACTCGAAGACAATGTCTCACACGATCCAAATTTTCTTCTGTCGCACGTAAAAGTGTAGCTAATGGAATGCTGTGTAGGATATTGGTGATTATTTCCTTTAAGTCATCCAAATTTTCGGGCTATGTCTGAAACACCTGCTGTTTCACGTAGCCCGAAAGGAAAAAGTCAAGTGGTGAACGTGGAGGCCAACTGATTGGGCCACCTCGCCCAATCCAATGGTCCGGAAACATGTTGCTTAGTTTTTGACAAGTCATCAGTGCATAATGTGCTGTTGCTCCATCAAACTGAAACCATATCCTTTGCCGGTTATTAAGTGGCAGGTCATCCAAAAAGTTCATGACCACAGTATCAAGCAGTTCACCAAAGTTGTTGTTTTACACGGTCTTCAAAACAATCAATTAATTCATTTGGCACGCGACTTTTGAGACACACGGTATAATAAGATATTCTTATATACTATATAATTTCACACCAGTTAATACATTTCCCTCGTAATTTTTTCTAGCCTTTGGAAAATAATTCAAATAATTTTGAAAATATTACAGAAGCTGATGAAAATGAGTAAGACGCAGTTTCATACAAGGATGAGTCATCTTTTGCATTATTGCATAAACGCATTTGCAATGGCGGTTTTGTCAAGAGTCTAACATTGCTCAAGCCGCGCATTTATATACTTTAGTTTCCTCTGCACAGTATCTTATTTTATCATTCCATCTGCGGTTTGGATGTTTAAAAGAGCGTTAAAAATGGCTAATTAGAAATTTTCTGCTATAAAAGTTTAAACTTCTCCGTAACGCTGCTAAAGCAACACGAATCGCTTGTCAAGCGAAAGATTTCCTATATGACAGCCCCGTAACCAGATTGTTCGAGAAATTTCGATCATACTAGGTCCAATAAGTCGTGGAATCGGAGGTCGTGCGCTAGATTATAAGAGCAAATTCAACAAGCAGCACACGAATATTATCGGCTGAGCAGGGTAGATCACAGACCAGCATGATCCATCCGTTACGATTTTCGCTAGGTCGAGAGCAGCTGCCTTATTAACCATCACAAAATGACGCCAACTTAAGCGCACATGGTTGTTGTTGGAAAAAAATCGTTGCTGCCATGAAAAATGGGTTTTTTCTGATATATACGCAGCAGTGGTGGACTCCGGACCACTTTTCCGAAACCCGTTGCGAAACGTGGATGCTTAGAACGAAAGTGCTGCTCTGCATACGGCAGAATTTTGCAGTAATACTTCACTAAGAGCTTGATCCAGACGGTCGAACCCTTTACGCCAACTTATACTCTGAGCAGTTGGGTCAGATTCATGCCGTTTTGAAGCAGAAATCCTCGGAACAACGCTAGAACACATACCTCTCGTATGATCCAGTAAACATGCATCATACTCGGGCAACTATCCTGAACTAACACTCAGATTATTAGTTGTTCCAGTTCATGACCCACCTCCTTCGAGGGACGGTAATTCTCTAACCAGAAGGAGAATCCGCGGTAACGAAGAACTGGCAGAAAGATGGCCTAAGATGGTGCAACACGGGTGGAGTATACTTTAAAGGAGGAGAGCTTTCGTTAAAAAGTTATGAATTAAGAAATAAAGTGATGAAAATAATGCAAAACTTTAAACTTTTCCTCTGTAGATATTAGGTATCTTTTATTTATGTTAAAAATTCTTTTCGTTTTTGAAATGCGATTTTGGTCCCTTTTCAGGCCTTCAACAGAATCAACAGAAGAAGAGACACTTGTATCGAATAGTAACTCGGATTCATATAAGGGAGGTATTGTTGAATGGGAGACACCTCTATCAAGTTTTAACTGGCAAACTTATATTACAGGTATTATATGAATGGGTAAAATTTCCGATAATAGCCTCAAAACTTGTTCAGATATTTGTTTAAACATAAAAAATATTAGTTATATTTTACGTAAATTAATTTCTTACACTACCTTTAAAAAAATTTTCTGTTCCTAAAGGTGGAGTAGGATAAGTGCGTACTCGGCGCAAGTGCATTTAGCGGATTATAATTAATTTAAGAGTCTAATTAGAGTGTTTGATATGTTGAGATCTATTAAAAGTTAGGTTGGGTTTAAAAATTATAATTATGTAATTAAAAGAAAATTTTCGGTTCATATGTTTATACAGGGTGTTCGCAAAAAGTGGAATAATAAGTACCTAGCGTGATCGTTTGCATGATGACAAACTTAAAGTTCCTTATGCAAACTGTTCAAAACGCTGATTTTTAAGAGTCTAAACGTCACGCAAAGTTTGCTAAATAGCTGGCGAAAACCGTCGTTTAATCTCGACAATTGCCACCGTTTTCTCGTAGTTTAGCGCAGTTCAGTATGCGTTGTGCTGGTGCACAAAGCTCATAAATGACGTAACGACACGATTTTCTTAGACCCTAAATCTTTTTTGCTTAGATTGAAGCATAGAATCACACTATGTACATGTTAATTATCCTACATTTTCCGATCACCCTGTATATACACCGGTTGATCAAAATAGTGTCAAAAATTGTTACTTCGGAAACGGTGTTATCTAAAATGCACCATATGAATAGGACAATGCGATGATTTTTTAATTTTCCAAGGGGTGGAGCTCTTCAAGGTCCTTTGAAGGGAAGCTTCATGTTTTTTTTAATGGATAGCTATTTTTGTTGCCGGAATTAATTCTCCGTTAATTTTAATTTCATTTAGTAACTCCTGTATCATTTAACAGATGAATCTATTTTGATCTTTCTTCCCCTCATAGATCCGGTACCAACTTTTATGGAGCTGATTGAAAAACATTTTAAGGGGCTCGTTGCTGTTGACTACCTACGAGAAAAGGCAAGAGTAATTGCCGTAAATGCCTATTTTGATTGGCTAGAGGCTGATCGTCGTTGTCATCCAGGCCATATAGTTATCGTCGGAAATTCCGGCGTTGGCAAAACTACAGGGGCCATTGCCTTGGCAAGTAAGTTTACCACACTTTTCAAAGTACATCATTATTTTGAAATAGAATTCTTTAATATTAAAGGAAATAATAAGTGCAATTAGCGAAAGGGAAAATGTTTAAGATGAGAATTTATCAAACCAAGCGATTTACATTCAATAACTTTTACAACCGATTCCAAAAATTAGTGCACATTTAATATTTACGCATTTGTTTTTGATATATTTAGTCCCAATTTGATTGATAACTAGTTAATCAGGCCAGGTACCCGGACCGGGTGGGGCCGGGAGCGGAAAGCATATGTGAAACTGAGGCTAACTGTGGCCCTCTAGCAGTTCTATCCAGTTTCGCTCGTGTTGGAATCCTGTGGATAACTGAATGAGTTTTGCGCTGTGCCAGAAAAATTTTGCATCTGGTTTCGACAGTGGAAGGAAATAAAAAGAAAATAAAACAACATTCTTATCCGACGTTTCTTCATCCCAGGCTATGGCAATAGCTCTTCTATTTCCTCCCAATTAAAGCACCGTCTCCAAACCCCCTCTCCCCCAAGCGGCAATGCAACTACAACAATCCTGGCTACTTCTTCAAATATCACGTGATTTCGAAACTGCGCTGTAAAGACTTTCGTTTCGTGATAGACTCCTCTTCATTAGCTGCTCGATAGGCGAACTCAGTTTCTTCCATAGGGGTTGGTTTTTCTCTTCTTGAATAGAGGTGTTTCTTTATGGTTTCCCCCGTTCAGTCAGAAAACTATCTAAATTTTTAAACAATAAAATCACACCATCCTATTTTCTTCCGTACTGACTACATTTTAAAGTTAACAATAACAAAGCAATAAATATTGTTCACAATCATTATCCAAACATCAATTTAGAAGAAATATTAAATCAAAATTTTATCATTAGATTACAGTGTGGTGCACTTGTAATCAAAATACAGCAGAAAAAACTGACATGCTAATCGATATCAGACCCCTAGTGGCAAAAGTAGTAAACGCTCATTTAAAAATATAGCAGCACAGAGTGAGGGAGCGTTTTTTTTTTTGTCCATGACTGTACATGACCGCTTGGGTCGATTGAGTACTGTGCAATTCCAGCAATTCGCTACTTGGTTATCTGTTCGCACTCTTCTCTCGATATCTTGAAGCAAAACTTCGGCATTCATTACTTAGTGTAGTCTAGCAGTAGCAATTAATTCTGCTGACATGCTTGGATCGTCGACAACCACCTGGGAATTTGCTCTGTTGCAGCAGCGCGGTGGCGAAACCCATGCAGCGCCGAACGAAGGGACTGCTTCCTCTGCCGCCTTTCCACTGTTCTCAATAGTCCGCTAACTCTCCATTGTTTCCAGATATTGTTCATTTAAATATAAAACAGAAAGTTTGATCACTGACAATTAGGAATATCTTTATAAGAGAAACCCATTTTTAATTAATTAATTAAAGTAAAAGCCACAAGGTTGATTAAGAGAAATAACAAAATAGTTTAAAGATTTTTCAAGAAAATGTTAGCTTCTAAGAACTATCAATTCCAAAAAAAGCCCGAACAACAGCAATTATATGCATTGTTACAAATTCAATTTTGTACTTATAATTCGCAAAGTTGGGATGTAATCTTCATGCCTTAGGCCAACACTACCTAAAGAGAAGGACTGCACACAGAAATTTCATACATTATTACATCTTCATACCTAATCATAATTTATGGCTTATTATTGGTAGAAATGCGATTAAAGATGACTTAAGAGGCCTACGAGATAACGAGGTCTTGAGGCGAAAAAGTCACCTTCCAAACTCCAGAGGTGGCGCGGGTGTTTGTAACACGGATAGTGTTGCGCGGTCTATGAGGCCACATTTTGAAACTACTTTTTTTATTGTTCAAAAATTAAATTCATGAATCTTTTTTATCTCTCATTAATTTACCTCATGGTTAATGGAAAGACTCAAAAAACTTTTCAAAAATTTCTAAAAATCGCAAGTTTTAGAAAGAAATTTAAAAATCCTTCTTTTCCCCTCAAAATTAAACATGAATAAATCAGTAAAATTAAGTAGTTGAAAATTGATATTTGCACTATTGTTACCTTTCATAACTATATGCTTTCCTACATAAAAATGAACAATAGCACTAATTTCTCACAGGATAAAACATGCCTATTTTTATTACAAAAAAAGTATAAAAAATAACGTTTCTGGATACTTAAAATTTTATTCAAAAATATTATAAGCGGAATTTAGATATGTTTATGGGAAATTATATTTATAGAAGAGTTTATTGCTCTTGAAATTCAGAAACAGCATTATGCAATTTCTTCAAAGATTTGTTTTTAAATGAAAGTTTCTATGTAGTAAAATAATAATAAACAAAAAATATATTGGGAATTAACTGGAGAATGTTTAGGTAATAATAAATTAAAAAGTAGTAAAATAAATGACTTCTACATCAAAACTTTTTATTAACGAATTTGGTGGGAATCTATGCAAGCAATCGCAGGTTATGACATACTGACTTCTAGAAGGGTCCAAAATGGAATAATACAGAAGTGGTCATTTGTTTCTTATAAATTCATAAGAAGATATTCACGAAAATGTAGTGATATGGTCTCTGAGACCGCGCGCCACCTCTGGAATGTTAACCATGTATGAGATTTCCGCGCTCACATGGTTAACATTTCTCTTTAGGTGGTTTTCCTTAGGCTTTTTTTCCAACGAAAAAGACAGGCCTCAAAGAAACCTGTTCACAGTAGTCTGAGGAACAATTCACCCTCCATTGTTTCAAACAAACGAAAAAACAATTTTTAAAATCGGATGGAGACAATGAAAGTTGGATTGTTGCTCAGAATACTGTGGTCAGGTGACCAGACAACGCCTCCTATAAAGAAAGCCTCGGCACTGAAACGTCATACGTTGTTACATCATTATAAGTCGACCAAATTTAGAACTTATTATTGGTAGAAATGCGGTTAACAAAGGACGAAGTGTGCAAACATCCTGGAAGCTCAAACAGACAAGCAAAAAATAAATTGGGAGCAGAAGGTTTCTGGTTCGAACGCAGGCTGTGGAACTTTCTTTCCTATTTTCATCAATGATTTCAACGTCTGAGGTTTGGCACGAGGTCATCCTCTTGGGACCTTTCGTTTATTAATCTTTAACGATAAAAACGCCAGTAGAAAAGGTAATCCTAGCCTGCGTACTGGGTACTGCTCCAGCCCTAAGGAATATAGATAGCGTTAATGCTTCCATGTCCACAGTGGCGCAATTGGTTGGCGTGTCTGCACGGTGAGCAGAAGGTTCCTGGTTCGAACCCAGGCTGCGGAATTTTCTTTCCTATTTTCATCAACAATTTCGACATCTGAGGTTTGGCGTGAAAAAATCCGCTTAAGACCTTGCATTTATTAATCTTTAAAAAATAAATAAAAAAAATTAACACAAAACAGCAGCCCTCATCTAACCTTTCGAATTTTTTTATTTGCAAAATGTAGGAAAATTACATTTACAGAGCAGGAATACCATGGAAAAAAAGGGGACAGCTGATCGCAAAAACTAGGGCATGGAGGGTCAAAAGCTAGGACATGATTTAGTCGTGGCCTGTGAGGATTACGTTTATTGTCCATTGATTACATCAGTTGGATTAATATATTTTATAAGCTGATGTAACAATGTATGACGTTTCAGTGCGGAGGCTTTCTTTATAGGAGGCGTTGGCCCAGGCCTGTCTTTCTCATCAGCTACGGGCCCGTCGTAAATGGGAAAACAATGTCGAAACAAATTGTGTCGAAGCAACACGCTGCTCCGACATATGACGTCAGTGGAAACGTTTTTTTTTGTTTGTTTTGAGGCGATAGATAGCGCAAATGTGGAAACCATTTTGGTCAACAGAGCGGCAACGGTTAGTAAACAGCAACAATCAAATGATGATTTGGTAATGATGCAATTATTACGACAGGCAAATATCAAGATGGATGGCAGCGAAAACATCGAAGGAATTACAGTACTTGTTTGTGGAGGTATTGTTTCCGTGGTCCAGGTTGTGCTATCCGTCATTACTTGATCATCCATGTTGTTTTAACACGCGAAACGCAGGAGGTAAATGCTCATAGGCTGTACTCAATCATATGACAGAGTGGTGGAGGCAACCTTGTTGCCTCGTTTAAACCTGGCTTGTCGCTAGCATGTCGCCTGTATATTGCTGGTAACCATTTCCATTCCACAAGTGAACATCCCATTCGACCGATTCAGTCGCCGTCGCCTGATTGTTGCCCATTTGCGCCAAGCCTTATTGGTTTGGTTTATTAGAATTTTTGGCGTCGACTATTCAGGTCATTTTGCGCCTTTTACACGAGTTATATCTGTACGCAGCCCGAGACAAACACAAACATCCATGCCCACGACCAGGTGGGATCGAGAATTAGAAAGCTACGCCCTAGCCCTCTCGGCCACCTGGCCGCCAGGCTTTAATGAACCTTATTTATTGTCACGTATAAAATATAAAGGTAGAGAGAATAAAGATGAGTAACTAAAATAACAGTATATTATTCAATAACTTAGAAATCACACAGATACAATGCTGATCACTTGTAAGTATATTAATCTCAAATGTAAATAATCAATAGGTGGCATTTGCAGATATATTGGCAATTGAAAGCATGAATGAACCCTTTACGCCGGTTGACGAAAGACGATGAGGTAAGTACTCCGCCGATCGCACACAACCTGGTAACAAGATGTCGAGTTGTGAATTCCACCATTTGAAGAATTCTTTCGGCCCGACGAATGCAGTAGCACAGCAAGAAGAGTTACGTCGATAACTCCGTAGACTCTTCAAACCGCAGTATCTACAAGGAGTGTAGCATTCTCATCAGAAATGAAATCCATAGAAATTTTAAAGATATTAGCATTAAAGCTTAATTTAAAAGTCAGATATGCAAAGGTCAAAGAATAAAGATCCAATTATAAAAACATGAACTAAATTATCTTAGTATAATCTTTTAGGGGCGTCAATAAGCAATAACCCCTAATCTTAAATTAATCCAAAACTATCTATTAATTTTATCAATTCGCCAAGAATCAGTCGCAAAAGTCCCCCTGAAAACTGTTTCTTTGTAAACCGTTGATTTATTGCACTAAGAAATACGACAATTCAAATAATTAGTTCAATGGTGTTCAGAGGGGGAAGCAAAAAATAATAAAATATTTAAGGGGTGATACTTTAAAGGAAACCCCGAAACTTAAGAATGAACGTGGCTCGTTGAAGACTTTTATTTTTGGTTTAAAAATGCAATATTTTATTTATAAAGTATCAATATATTCTATACAAAAGAATGTTCTATACAATATGGTTTAAATTGAGGAACAGGCATTGCGATCTCAATTACAAAAGAAAAAATAAATATTTCTCGGAATACAATAAGGAATACTTGAATGTATGTTAAATACAGCTAAACACTGTAACGAGAAATATTAATCGCTACATTGAGTGAATTAACTTTAAATATAAAAAAGAATTGAGACAGACCAATTCCTTATAATTAATAAGGAAAAGAAATTTCAAATTCCCATTAAATGTCTAAAGAAAGACTGAGGAATGATAAACAATTATTAATGTGGAATATAAAATGAAATTGTGCAGCATGGCGTCCCTTATGCGCGTTATTGTTGAAATAGCATTAAGAGAAATTTCATTATTACCTTATGGGGTAACCCGCAAAACAATGCTGCTCGATAAAGAATCATGGCTGCCGCGAGAAAGTAAGAAATTCAATAAGATACTAAACATCGAACGGCAGGGTAGGAGTAATTCGCAGAGTATTGGTATGAAAATAATAAATGGAAGATGAACGCCATGCTGCAGGCAAGGAATGACGTGGAGGACCAGAAGGAGGGACGACTGGTCAAGCCAGTTGCTGGAAGTGGTCTGTCTGAAAATAAAAAAATCAGTAACCACGGAAGGAACGTCAGCAATAGTGGGACACACATCCTCGTGCTCACGAAAATTATTCGCGAGGGACAACTAGCTGCAGACAGTGATAATCACGTGGAGATTTTAATTAACATTTATTAAAACAATAACTCAACAATCACTGTCTGCAAAACGGTAAAAAAAAAAAACCTAAGGAATAGAAAAAAAAATAGAAACTTGAATTATATCTGTTTTTTTACATAAAAATCTGAGTTTTCCCGAACAAATGGCATCAAAGCCCCGAAATTGCCCTCCAAATAACCGGGTAAGCAGAGCGGAAAATTCCTGATACCATAATTTGCTCTTGTATCATGCTCGCTTCCCAAAATACTATATTAATAAATTTAAAGTTCTTTATAATGACAACGGACAGATAATTCCAGTTAGAAGAATGAATACGACAATTCATTAACGCAACAATTTTCTGGCGAATAGATAAATTACTACCATAGATAAATTAATAGATGGTTTCGTGAAAGCATCCGGCTGATCGTTGGATGAAGACCATCGAGCATGATGGACTCTATTTTGAAGATACCAATGATTGGTTCCTGTCTGGTGCCCATTTAAAAGTTTGCGCGGTGATCGGCCACTTCTTTCGACTCAACCTTTGTAAATAGAGAAAAATAGCAAAGAAATTTCCACGGCCTGGACTCGAAGACCGAAGGTTCCTGGTTCGTATCCAGTCAACCGTGACCACCGAGAGAGAAGGCCTCCGCAATGAAACTGATACATTGTTACATCATCATATATAGTGCAAATTCAGGGCTTATTATTTATCTGTGATGCAACAATGTCTTCAGTTTTATTGCGGAGGCCTTCTCTCTCGTTGGTCACGAGTCAATAACACCTAGACAGAAGGCCTGATAACGGAAACGTCATCATTGTTACTTCATTAGTGAACCAAATTTACGGCTTATTATTGGTAGAAATAGGATTAACAAAATCTTGTAAACATTTCAAGGAGGAGCTTTAGCAGTGAAGCAGAAATACATTTATATGTTTATTAAAAGAAATTAATCCGCCCCGCCTCCCGAGTAGGATAAGGCAAGTCATCTATTTTTATCCATTCATCTGCACTTTTTACTTCTCTCCAAGTTTTTTTTTAATCAATAAATTGACTTTCTCGAACGTAATATGTAAAAAATGTAAAAAACCAAGTATCTTCGTTCTTTTCTCATTTCCGACCGTATGATATATCACATGCCATATTGCCATAGTTATAAGGAACAAGTGACTGCCACCTCGCAAATCTGATCCCACTGGAACAATTGGGCTGAAACTTCATAGTAATGTAGATTTTGCCTAGAGGAATCTGGATACTGGTTTTTACGCTTTTACGTACATAAATAGCACATAGTTATGTTGCCTTCTCTGAATCCCACCCCCGTAATTCCGATCCCTGTATACCAATCAAAACCAAACTAAATAGTACAGCTGGACGTGCCCATAGTAAGCTACATTCCGAATTTCAACCTTCTACCTCAAAAAAAAGTAGAAATTATGAAGGGGACGGACTGACATAATAAAACCAATAAGTAGCTCCATTCTTATTCTACTGACCAGGGTCAGTCAAATGAAAACCGGAAATATTTTTTTACAGCCCCTTCATTGGTTTTGTTTTGTTTGGTTTTGGTTTGGTATTAACGTCCTTTTCAACTGCCATGGTCATTTCAGGACGGCGTTATAGGGGCCGCAAATTTTGCCTCGCAAGGGTTCTTTAACGTGCAGCCGGCAAACGACTACACGGGACCAACAGCTTTACTTCCCTTTCGAAGGAAGCGCGTGATCTCAGGATTTCCCCCTGGATAATCCTCGTCGTCCTCGGCCGGGATCGAACCCGCGTGCTCGGGCATCAGAGGCGATCATGCAACCGCTGAGCCAGCCCCTTCATTACAGACAGAGTTGGTACACTATTTTTCAATGTAGTCCCCATCTTTTCGATGCATTCCGCCATCTAGTCGGGAAGGCATGGATACATCGGGGAAAAAAATCTTCATATAATGGAGATCTTACTTATAGGAATGTGCATACCGAATTTCACTCCTTTATATGCATAAATACACCTAGACCTTTTGGTCCCCTCTAAATTTCACCCCCAAAACTCCGACCTTAGTGGGCTAATCAAAACCAAAATAAATAGTGAAGGTGCACATGCCCATAGTAAGCTGTATACCGAAATTCAACCTTCTATCTCAAAAAATGTAGAAATGATGAAGAATGATTCAAATCGTGTGTAAAATAAAACCAATAAGTTTTAATATTTACAATTTTTAATATCTATAATTATGTTTTCTGTGATTTTATAAATGGTTTTTTACAGTAATATTGTTAATTCCTCATTTTGTTCTAAACACTTTTTTACGATCTAAATACAAAACCTATTTAATCATTTATAGTCTGGTTAGTTTTTTTTATTAGAATCATTTTGCATATAGTAACTAAATAAAATCTTGTAAACATTCAAAGGAGGAGCTTTAGCAGTGAAGCAGAAATACATTTATACGTTTATTAAAAAGAAATTAAT
>JAHWFO010035684.1:194-11961 GCA_023313115.1 Rhysida immarginata | reverse complement strand
TTGGCTGAGGTTTCTAACACATTTGAATTGCAGTGAAGCAAACCGTTCTAGGTCAAGCTTTCTAAGTGATTGACCTTGAGTGACTCTTTCCCGCTCATCTTTCAAGGGGAAAGATGTGTTTAAAAATTGTTTTTAAACTAGTGTGGTGCTGCTCTACAGGGTAATAATTGGACATTTTTCTCTGTCTTTAATAGTTTTCGAGTTAGCAAATGGATGACCTTAAATTAGGGGTCAAAGTCAAATTTACGTGCGGCAATGAATTCCCCACCCCCCTATTACCTATAAACCACACTCATCAGATCACGCCTACCTGGCAGCTTTGAGATATCTGTCATGTTACCAGACTTTTTGGACACCCTGTATATTAATGTTTAGATTTGAGTGAATATGGAACGATCCTGGCAAAATGGGACCCTTAGATACGCCATGAATGACTTCTGAACCATCGAAAATTAAAACTCAAAATTATTCATTTATTACAAACTAGCAGAGGACCCGGCGTTGCCCGGGATAATTACGCTTGTATTTACAGAAGAACCTCAAAAAGCTAAATTAAACCTCCAAATTGGTTAAATAATAACTCAATCACTACAATATAGAGCGAAGGGACCATCCATTCTAAGGAAAATCCGAAAAACAGGAATTTACCTCTTCACTGAAAAAATTCATTCTAGGTAATATACCGGGACTTGATTTACCGAAAAAAATTTTGTTAAAGACTCACAATGGATGGACCTCTCCAAGGATGCCTTCTAGTCTAAATAATTTTTTACTCACGTAATCTTACTTTAGATGTACACTTGATGTTGTTGCAATTTCCTTTCTTATTTCGATGTCTTGAAGCAAAAATTGGCCATTCATTACTTTGTGTAGTCTAGCGGTCGCCGATTCTTCTATTTACTTGTTTACCATTTGCTCAATACAGCACGGAGCTAAATGAGTGTTTCCTCTATCGTCTTTCACTTTTTCTCAATAGTCTACTAACTCATTATCTCCAGTTACTGATCATTTTTAAAGATTTTCAAGAAATTGTTAAGTACCAAGAATTCTCTTTTCTAAGAAAAGCCTGAATAACAGGAATTCTATGCATTGAATTCTATATCGCACAAACTTTGCCTTGCATTGTTGGTCATGAGACATACGATATTGTTGATCCGTATATTGTTGATCCTTGCATATCCGTATATTGTTGATCCTTGCATATACGATATTGTTGATCCGTATATTGTTTGTCTCGTATATTGTTGATCCTTGCATAGTGTTGGTGGATTGCGTGTTGACAGCATTGTTGATATATCGGGACTTGATGGAAGACACGTGTACTTCCTTTGCCTCATCGAGAGAGACTGTTCTATTATATCCATTTCCTGTTCATTGTTAAAATTCTTGGAAACGAATGTTCTATCATTGCATCATTATTTTATGTTCATTGTTATAATTCTTTGAATAATTTTGTGCTCATTGTTATTGGTGAATTGCGCATTGAGACTATTGCTGATGCGAACACGACGGGCCTATTGTTGCACAAACTTTGCCTTGCATTGTTGATCATGAGATATCTGTTGCTGGTCCGATCGTGGTGTGAATTGCGTGTTGACACGATTGTTGATACCTATTGTTGCACAAAATTTTCCTTTCATTGTTGGTCATGAGATATATATTGTTGGTCCGTGCAGAGTGTTTGTGAATTGCGTGTTGATACCATTGTTGATACCTATTGTTGCACAAACTTTGCCTTGCATTTTTGGTCATGAGATATTTCTCATTAATGTGCCCTGCCATAACCAGGAATATCAATTTTTTATCAATAATTATTATTTTTTCGAAATCTGAGGTAGACAGTGACCTTCCTCATGCTTTGAAGGTCATGTATGCGAAATTTTATCAAGTTCGGAATAAAACTGTAGATTTGTATAAAAAACAAACAAACAAACCCACAAACAAACCCACAAACAAACATCCTTCTTTATATATATAGATAGATATCGGTTTTTTTAAATGATGCCAATCAATTAACCATATGTTTGAGCTTACATTACGCTTTTTAAAAATATCTCCACTCTTATCCACAGCGAAAAATGAAATGTTCGAAATGGATCAGTTTTTCTTCACTATAAACTCTGGCGGAAATTGCCCCCGGAGGGCAAGGCAAAGTGTGCAATATAAGTAGGTTCATTAAGAATGAAGAATTATAAAACAAAATTGAATTTGAAACAATACATAAAATGCCTATTGTTCGGGCCTTTCTTAGAACTGATAGTTACTAGAACTTAACCATTTCTTGAAAATGTTTAAAAATGACCAGTAACTGGAGATAATAGAGAAGTAGCAGACTATTGAGAAAGAGTGGAAAGGCGAGAAGGAAGCAGTCTCTTCGCTCGGGCGACAGTTGACAACATAACCGAAAACAAAGCATACATCAATACGACTCTTCAAATCAACAAGCATGCTGTATTATGCTCTATAATAATCGTTGGAAAGATATATTTTAATTTATATACAGGGTGATTCAGAAAGGTAAGTCAAGAATGAAATACCATGTACAGTTTGTAGCGGGGAACAATATTTTCCCTATAAACATGGGTCCGGAAATGCATCCTTACAGAGAGAGAAAATGCAACTTGTACGAGGTAGGAATGGATGTGCTTACCCGGACGGCAATGGTAGGATCCATGTAAATCAGGATCTAAACATGTAAATTGTTCGTGTTCTCTCCTTTAAAAGAGAGGAAACGAAACATGTAACTCCATTGTCGTACAATGGATCGCTTGACTAATGCGGAGCTGGCGGACATGCATCTCGTCTACGGCGAGGCACAGGGTAATGCTACTGAAGCGGAAAGGATTTATCAACAACGTTTTCCAGACCGTGATCACCTACATCACTGGGCGTTTCAAACACTACAAACACCTGCATCGAGGCTCAGGTTCGGCATTTTGAACACCTACTGTAATGTCATTCCTATCTCGTACAAGTTGCATTTTCTCTCTCTGTAAGGATACATTTCCGGACCCTTGTTTATAGGAAAAATTTTGTTCCCCGCTACAAACTGTACATGGTATTTAATTCTTGACATACCTTTCTGAATCACATATCAAAAAGCCAACGAAAGAATGAATGAGTATTGGTTAGAAAAGACAAAAAGTTATCAGCAGGAAATTGTAGAATTACTTAAAACCAATTTCACTTCCTGAAGTTCATCTGTTTACCTACAACTGTAATTATCCCGGGCAATGCCGGGTGCCTCTGCAACAGAAGAAACGGCGACTTCTAGATCGCGCAAAGTGATGAATGGCCAGGTTTTTGCTTCAAGACATCGAAAGCAGTGTCCAATTCCAATAACAGATTATCAAGTACTGAATAACCCCACTCAGTTTGTTGGGATTGGAGAGCAGTCAGCCACAAACGATCATGTACATCCACTGCCATCCAAGAAGTAAGCTGTTTCGTCTAAGTTATTGTTGCCAGATATTTCTACATCAAAGCCGGGAAATATTGTTGCTACGAAAACCAATGTGGTGATGATGCAACAATATTTTGAGGATGATGCAATGATAGAATGTTCTGTTCTTTGGCAATAGAACATTCGTTTACAAGAATTATTAACAACGAGCAAGAAATGTATATAATAGCACGATATAGATAGGCCAGTCTCTCTCGAGGAGGCAAAGAGATACATGTACGCATGTCGCCCTTCAGCTCTCTAACAAATGTTCAGAAGATTTGTGTGTTTGGAACCCTTGAATAGTGTATAACCTTCCCCTTCTAGTAGGTTAAGAACGATAATGTAGCATACATCAACTCGACTCTTCAAACCAACAAGCACACTGTACTGTGCACATTAATAATCGTTCGAAGGATGTATACATGCTAATTCATATCTAACGAAATGCCACCGAAGAAATGAATGAGTATTGGTTAGAGACGATAAAGTTATCCAGGCGCCAAGACTCACCTTACTGTGCTTGAAAGCTCCGATAAATTTCAGGCCCTTTCACATCTTCTATACAAAATGCGTTGTTACACGGAAGTAGAAACATGATCAGAAGCCATCTAAATAATGTTAACACGGGTTACTATGGTAACCAAACAATGTCTCTTGTTTGCTGCTACCAATTAACATTATAAAGATGGTTTTGAAACCACTATTGTGTTCTCTTAAACGAAATTCACCGTTTTTTTGAGTGCAACGTTGGTCTAACCGAAAATAGCCAATGGGAAGTCAGCATCAGCGTCTGAGGGAACAGAAAAATCAGATGGTCGTGGAAGGCATAAAAACAGACCAATAAAACTAGTGAACTTCAATCAAATTTAATAATAAAACACATCAATAGTTTTCCATTGCGCCAGTGTCATTATTCTAGAGCTTCAGCTCCAAAAAGAAAATATTTGCCTGAAGGTCTAAATATATCCATTATGTATGGATAAATAAAGAACATGATTCAAGTGGTGTTGTTAGTGAGTCTATTTACAGGAATATGTTTAATAACAAATTCAATCTTTCTTTTTTGAAGCGATCCACTGATACATGTAAGGTTTGTGAATCACTGCACATTAAAAGTTCAGCTGCAGAGAATGATAATGAAAAAGTAATATTGAGACAACAGCTAGCGTTGCATCAACTAAAAGCAAAGAAGGCATATGATAATCTAAACACTGATATAGCTTATTCTAAAAAACACACTTCTGTAAAAATAATAGCGATTGATTTACAACAAGCTCTGCCAACTCCTCACCACCAGTGAAGATTTTTATAAGAGACAGCTTTGGGCATACAATTTTTGTGTTCATGATAGCACTTCAGATAATGTGCATATGTACGTACGGTCTGAAACTATTGCTGGGCGTGGTGCTGATGAAATTATATCATGTTTAGTTAAATATGCTTCTAACAATCTTCAAAACATTGAAAAATTAATTGTGTATTCTGATAATTGTTTTGCTCAATATAAGAATATATCATTACGAGGGGCGATTGATAAATAAGGTCTCCATGGCTGTAACTTTTTTATTTGTTAACCGATTTTCAAAATTCTTTTTGTATCTTATACTCACATTTGTCCTCTATGTAATGCACTATTCACTTTTCGACATAGTTCCCATTCCTTTCCAAGCATTGCGCCAACGCATGACTAGTTGGGTGAACCCGTCGGAGAGAAATTCCGGAGTTGTTGTCGACACCAGGATTGAATGGCAGCGTTTACCTCGCCGTCAGAACCAACTCATGTCCCTTAAGAGGCTCTTCCTTATTTGGGAAGTGGTGAAAGTCGCAATGTGCAAAGTCTTTCATTTTTGAACTGCAATTTTTCATCTTTGAACTGTAGGCGCTGCAACGCCTCTGATGTTTGGTGATTCGTGTGCGGGCGGACGTTATCGTACTCCAGAAGAGGGTCCAAAGCTGCCATTCAATCCTGGTGTCGACAACAACTCCGGAATTCCTCCCCGACGGGTTCACCCAACTAGTCACGCGTTGGAAGGGGATGGGGACTATGTCGAAAAGTGAATAGTGCATTACATAGAGGACAAATGTGAGTATAAGATATAAAAAAAATTTTGAAAATCGGTTAACAAATAAAAAAAGTTACAGCCATGGAGACCTTATTTATCAATCGCCCCTCATAGTTTGTTTTTGGCTACAAATAATTCACAAAAATATGTTAAAAATGTAGAACACAAATACTTAGTTTCAGGTCATAGCTACCTACCTTGTGATAGGATTTTGGAATAATAGTAAAAAAAAAAAAATACATTTTACATCATCAGAGTGCATAGAACTTATAAAAAATACTTTGACAGGTAAAAAAAGATTCAATGTAACTGAAATGCAACAGACTGATTTGGTATCTGTTAAACATTTGACTACCAAAATAACCAATCGAAAATTTGCTGAAGATAAAATTCCTGTTGCTTTCAGTCGCATTACAATCTTAAAAGTCTCTATTCAACAACCATGGAGATACTGTAATATAACTGAAGAAACATCTCCAAGATTTCGAAAGGCAAACTGAAAAGGGAAGGAAAAATTCCGCGTCTTGGGTTCGAACCAGGGACTATGCCTATCGCTGGCACTGCTTTTACCAACTGAGCTACCGCGGATATGAACCGCTTTGCTGTTACAAGATATCCAAATGGACTTCATTGAAGCCACATAGCAACTCAATCGGCAGAGCAGGTCCCGGCTCGAATGTCGGGAACAGTCCTTACCCTTTAACCATCAAATAAAATTAATATAATAATAGAGATATTGTGCAGATATATACAGATATAAAATAATACAGATATTGTGCAGGATGATGATGGAATTTTTGTAATACCTGATTATGTGTAAATAAATAGTTAATAAATACAACTGAAAAATAAAATAATAATTAACAAATCCATATATATAAAGAAGGATGTTTGTGGGTCTGTGCGTCTGTGGGTCTGTGGGTCTGTGTGTATGTTTTTTATACAAATCTACAGTTTTATTCCGATCTTGATAAAATTTCGCATACACGACCTTCAAAGCATGAGGAAGGTCACTGTCTACTTCAGAATTCGAAAAAATAATAATTATTGATAAAAAATCGATATTCATGGTTATAGCAGGGCATATTAATGAGAAATATCGCATGACCAACAATGCAAGACAAAGTTTTTGCAACAATGTTATCAACACGCAATTCACAAACACTCTGCACGGACCAACAATATATATCTCATGACCAACAATGCAAATAAAAGTTTGTGCAACAATAGGTATCAACAATGGTTTCAACACGCAATTCACCAATAACAATGAGCTCAAAATTATGATGCAATGACAAAGCAATTCTTTCCAAGAATTATAACAATGAACATAAAATGATGATGCAATATGGATAAGTTTCAATTTGTAACAATGCATAGAATTCCTGTTATTCAGGCTTTTCCTAGAAAAGAGAGTTCTTAGTACTTAACAATTTCTTGAAAATCTTTAAAAATGATCAGTAAATGGAGATAATGGAGAGTTAGCAGACTATTGAGAAAGAGTGGAAAGACGACAGAGGAAGCACTCCTTTAGCTCCGTGAGGTATTGAGCAAATGGGAAGCAAGTAAATAGAAGAATCCGCGACCGCTAGACTGCACAAAGTGATGAATGGCCAAATTTTGCTTCAACACATCGAGAGAAGAGTGGAAATTGCAACAACACTAAGTATACATCTAAGGTAAGATTACGTGAGTAAGAAATTATTTAAAATAGCAGTGGCATCCTTGGAGAGGTCCAGCCATTGTGAGCCTTTAAAAAGATTTTTTTCGAATTTTCATTAAAAACTTTTACTGTATTAATTCTAAGCATTTTCATGTGTTTATTTTTAAGATATTGCAAAATTTAATTTAATTTTTTGAGATTGTTCTGTTTACATCCAAGTGTAATTATCCCGGGCAACGCCGGGTACCTCTTCTAGGCAAAGTTGGTACAACAATAGGTATCAACAATGGTATCAGCACGCAATTCACAAACAAACTGCATGAACCAACAATATATATCTCATGACTAACAATGAAAGGAAAAGTTTGTGCAAGTGTAATTATCCCGGGCAACGCCGGGTACCTCTTCTAGTAAATATATAAGTAAAATCAAAATAAAACTAAAAAATCAAATAAAGAGCTGACGTTTCGGATAGAGCCTATCCTTTATCAAAGCAAAAAAGGATAATTCTCTAAAAGCAAATAGAATATTAGAGAATTATCCTGAAGTTATGAAAGTTGTACTATCGACAATCGATCGATCGACAATTGAACAGTGTAGTGGATCGGTATTCGTGTGGAACTTGAAGCATAGCTTCCATAATCTCACCCTTCATAATCATATTCCAAGGGAAATACACTGAACTAGAAAAGAAGCCTGATGTACCCACAATGGTCATCCAAAGTATAAAAGAAAATTGCCTCCTCTTGGTGGAGGAAAATTTGATTGACGACTGTCTAGACTAGAAGCAGACCACTAGTATTAGATAAAACACGACCTATGAAGTCCAGTAATCTGGAAATAAGACATTATCAATGTCTTCAAAATTAATATCAGGTATATGTCTTGGATCACGACATCTCTTTCTATGCATAGGATGCTTTAAAATGCCCGAGACTAGCTCGTTGCTAAGATTTTCTATATTGGGCAGCATGGATTCCATGAGCCCTTGAACGTATTTGCCAATATGAGTCATGTTGAAGTCATTATAAATGGAGGAATTGCGAACAATTCTCCGATCTTTTTGCGCAATAGTCCTAAGGGTAACGTTTTGGAACGTTTGCAGTTCTTTCCATCTAGTCTTACATATTGTGGCCCAGACGGGCATACCATACGTCAAGATAGTCCGAACAATGACCGTATAGAGTAGGAGTTTATTATCAATGTTTAGAGCACTATTCCGGCCCAGCAGAGCAATCAAGCTAAACTTGGCTCTCCTGGCCTTATTCAACGCATAAGTTGCGTGGGGAGTCCAGGTAAGTTTAGAGTCAATAACAACACCAAGATATTTATAAGTTTCAACCCAGTCCAGTTTTTTGCCATATAGCGTTAGAGAATCTAATGATCTCTTTCTCTTCTTGGAGACAAACATCGCCTTGCATTTGTCTACATTCAATTTTAGCCTCCACTTGCTAAACCAGCTTTCACACTCCTTTAGAGCCTTCTGCAGCCGCGAGACTACTACGGCTGGTTGACGAGCACAGGTCAGTATAGCAGCGTCATCTGCGTAAAAAAAGAGTTTACATTTAGCAGGACTTGGAAAGTCTCGCATAAAATAATTGAATAATACTGGCCCCAGGACTGAACCCTGTGGGACACCAGCTTTTACTTCATACATAGGAGATAGATTATCTCCAACTCTGGCCTGAAAGAACCGGTTGGAGAGAAACGAGTGTATCAGAGTAATTATGTCTTGAGGAAATCCATCCATAATCATTTTAAAAATAAGACCATCGTGCCAGACTTGGTCAAAGGCTTTGTGTACATCGAGGAAAACGACCCCACAATACATAGAGAGATTAAGGGGCTCATTGATATCCGCTGCGAGCCTCCATGTTTGGAGTTGGCAGGAATGGTTTGAGCGAAAGCCAAATTGTTCATCGCGGATGAGATCGTTGGCATCACAGTGCTCAATGAATCTCTTGAGAATTGTTTTAACATGATAATGTTTAAAGGCTGGACATCTATCTACAAAAAACGTGATACGAAAAACGACACCAAAAAGTCTTACGGAAACAGTTTTCCATTGTTGGTGCACGTTTAACCATTGTTGGCGCCGGCTTGAAACACACGCCGGAACTGAAAAGACACGTGACCATTGTTGTCTGAGCAATAGTTTTTATTAGCACACAAGCAGAGGTACCCGGCGTACTGAGCACATCGGTTCGGGTTTGCGCGTGCTCTAAACGTTAATGAGATGGTGCGCGTGGAGGATGCACGTGAATGACGATTATTGAAAGGGCAGAACGGTCTCTAAATCAAAAGAATTTTATTATTCGTACGGAGCGTATTATTTATTACGATAACTTGAAAACGAATTAACTTTTTTACACTCTGTTTTCACCAAACCATTACTATGGGACAGAGCACGAACAAGTACGAACAAATTTTATTTGTTCAAATATATAAAGAATAACTTCACTCTCCATTTAACCTTTCAGTTCTTCAAGTTTATTTGTTCAAATTCTCTCTATACACTTGTTTACATAAATAGTAATTTACAATTTAGTTTTCATATTTATATATTTTTTCTAAAGTGTTTTAAAATGTTGGTTAATTCTATGATGCTATAACACGAAAATGTGCTCCATTTATCCGCTTTGGCGGTAAAATCATTCTTGTTTAAATCTTTACTACACAGATATTATGAAATATATTAATGTGTGGCAACAGATAGCGCAACTATACTTCGCTCTCTTACCTAACCATGTAATGGCCTACTGTTTTGTTTTTAGCGTTTTGAATGAAGACTAATGAATCCTAGTGTATTGGAATAAACTCATTTCCATTACAATAAATATATTTTATATTTCACAATTTAATTCATAATTTATTATTTTAAAACATTTAGATCTTTTGATGGTTTTTGAAGTCTTCAACTTATCTATAATTTACGCCCTGGTTACATAATTTCTATGTACATTTACTTTGAAGTGCTTAATTTATTTCTACAAATTCCTTCCTCTCTATAGTTAAGAATAACTTTCCGGCCAAAAAGAGCGTTACGCGTGAATAATTTTAATTTTTCGTCATACAAAATACACTCTTTGTATTATTTTAGATACTGCAAAACGCGACGTGTTTTTTAGATACTGCAATTTTAGATACCGCAATTTTAGCTTACACGCGCCGTGTTTGTTGTCCCGCATTCGATTGTGACCACAGACGCGAGTAAGGAGAGGAACCTTCAGTATAGACACTGTGTTTACTCGACATTTCGAGAGACTCGATACTCGTGCTTATATTTCATACATCAGTTATTCTAAGCCCTTATTCAGTATTACCGATGTACATGATTCTGTAGACTCGTCCATTGATAAATAAATAAAAGGGTTATGTACTATATAAAATATTTATTTATTTGTTACATCTAAAAACATTATCATGATTCAATGTTTCGGGTTGCAGATTCGAAACTAAGTCATTTTTTCCAGGATTTTGGAAATTGATGGTAACAAGCTGATGGGCCTGTAGCTAACAGGATTTGCAGGATTTTGTCCTGGCTTAGGAATGCTTAAGACAACTGATTGCTTCCAAGCATCCGGGAAGTAAGTGTTCTTCCAGCAGTCGTTAATCACTTTTGCAATATCTTGAATTGCATTTTGAGGTAAATTTTTTAAAGCACTGTTCTTAATAGAGTCTTTACCTGGAGCTTTTCTCGTTTTTAGCACATTTTCTATATATAGAAATGTGCTTATGTGATCGGTTTGTCCAGCTGTCCGTCCGTTCGTCCGTCCGTCTGTAGACAATCCCACAATTCATTGCGTTGCATGTATTGAATTGCATGTATTGTTCAATCATGTCTTGAATTGCTGGAAGAAACGAATTATCCTCGCATTTGGTAAAACGCGTGTTGAGAACATGGGTTCGGTTCTGCGCGTGCTTTAAACATTAATGAGATGGTGTGCGTGCAGGATGCACGTGTTTGACGATTATTAAAAGGGCGGTTCGGTCCCTAAATCAAGAGAATTTTTTTATTCCTAGGGAGCTTAGCATTTATTACGATAACTTGAAAACGAATTAACTTTTTCACAGTCTGTTTTCACCAATCCATTAAAATGGGACAGAGTACGCAGAAGTACGAACGTGAGATAGCAGGAATAAGTACGTGCTCTAATAGCACGTGCTTAAATAGTACCATTATGATACCCTCTTAAACATTTCCTATAACAAGATATGGCAAGTAATATATCAAACAAATTGTCACAACATATCATGAACGAATATAAAAGAGTAACTAGTGATAGCAAGTATCGGTCTAATGGCACGTGTACGTGCAAGGATGTCTCATGAATGAATATAACGGTATATAGTATGTCTGAATTGTTTAGCAGTACGTGTTAAAACACCATTGGTACCATTGGAACTTTCAATGCTAGGATATTGCATGTAATATATCAAACCACTCGTAATAACGTGCCATGAGTGAATATCACGAGAAAATAATGATCATAGTTATTGGTTTAGTAGCACGTGCCCTAATGGTGCCCTATGATACCATATGGTAACCTTGGAACTTTCAATGCTAAGATATGGCATGTAATATATCAAACGACT
>JAHWFO010035681.1:0-11344 GCA_023313115.1 Rhysida immarginata | reverse complement strand
TTGTGCAAGTGTAATTATCCCGGGCAACGCCGGGTACCTCTTCTAGTATATATATAAAGAAGGATGTTTGTTTGTTTGTGGGTTTGTGGGTTTGTTAGTGGGTTTGTTTGTTTGTTTTTATACAAATCTACAGTTATTTTCCGATCTTGATAAAATTTTGCAAACATGACCTTCAAAGCATGAGGAAGGTCACTGTCTACCTCAAATTTCGAAAAAATAATAATTATTGAAAAAAATCGATATTCATGGTTATAGCAGGGCACATTAATGAGAAATATCTCATGACCAACAATGCAAGACAAAGTTTTTGCAACAATAAGTATCAACAATGGTATCAACAAGCAATTCACAAACTCTGCACGGACCAACAATATATGTCTCATGACCAACAATGCAAGGCAAAGTTTGTGCAATATAGAATTCAATGCATAGAATTCCTATTATTCAGGCTTTTCTTAGAAAAGAGAATTCTTAGTACTTAACAATTTCTTGAAAATCTTAAAAAATAATCAGTAACTGGAGATAATGGAGAGTTAGCAGACTATTGAGAAAGAGTGGAAAGACGATAGAGGAAGCACTCCTTTAGCTCCGTGCTGTATTGAGCAAATGGTAAGCAAGTAAATAGAAGAATCGGCGATCGCTAGACTACACAAAGTGATGAATGGCCAAGGAAATTGCAACAACATCAAGTGTACATCTAAAGTAAGATTACGTGAGTAAAAAATTATTTAGACTAGAAGGCATCCTTGGAGAGGTCCATCCATTGTGAGCCTTTAAAAAAATTTTTTTCGGTAAATCAATATCCCGATATATCACCTAGAATGGACATTTCCTATCTTTTCGACTTTTCTGGGAATGGATAGTCCGCTCGCTATATATTGTATTGATTGAGTTATAATTTAACCAATTTAGAGGTTTAATTTAGCTTTTTGAGGTTGTTCTGTTTACCTACAAGCGTAATTATCCCGAGCAACGCCGGGTCCTCTGCTAGTCTTCTATCTATCTATCTATATAAAGAAGGATGTTTGTGGGTCTGTTTGTTTGTACGTTTTTTATACAAATCTACAGTTTTATTCCGATCTTGATGAAATTTCGCATACAAGACCTTCAAAGCATGAGGAAGGTCACTGTCTACCTCAGATTTCGGAAAAATAATAATTATCGATAAAAAATCGATATTCATGGTTATGGCAGGGCATATTAATGAGAAATATCTCATGACCAACAATGCAAGGCAAAGTTTGTGCAACAATAGGTATCAACAATGGTACCAACACGCAATGCACCAACACAAGGCAGGGATCAAAAATCAGTATCTCATGACTAACAATGAAAGGAAAAGTTTCTGCAAGTGTAATTATCCCGGGCAACGCCGGGTACCTCTTCTAGTCTTCTATATATATAAAGAAGGGTGTTTGTTTGTTTGTGGGTTTGTTTGTGGGTTGTTTGTTTGTTTTTTATACAAATTTACAGTTTTATTCCGATCTTGATAAAACTTCGCATACATGACCTTCAAAGCATGAGGAAGCTCACTGTCTACCTCAGATTTCAAAATAATAATAATTATTGATAAAAAATCGATATTCATGGTTATGGTAGGGCATTAATGAGAAATATCTCATGACCAACAATGCAAATAAAAGTTTGTGCAACAATAGGTATCAACAATGGTGTCAACACGCAATGCACCAACACTATGCAAGGATCAACAATATATGTCTCATGACCAACAATGCAAGGCAAAGTTTGTGCAATATAGAATTCAATGCATAGAATTCCTGTTATTCAGGCTTTTCTTAGAAAAGAGAGTTCTCAGTACTTAACAATATTTTTGAAAATCTTTAAAAATGATTAGTAACTGGAGATAATGGAAAGTTAGCAGACTATTGAGAAAGAGTGCAAGGACGACAGAGGAAGCACTCCTTTAGCTCCATGCTATATTGAGCAAATGGTAAGCAGGTCAATAGAAGAATCGGCGATCGCTAGACTACAAAAAGAGATGAATGGCCAAGTTTTGATCCAAGACATCGAGAGAAGAAAGGGAACTGCAACGACATCAAGTGTACATCTAAAGTAAGATTACGTTAGAAATTATTTAGACTACCAGTGGCATCATTGTGATCCTTTAAAAAACTTTTTTCAAATTTTTATGAAGAATTTTTACTGTATTAATTCTAAGCGTTTTCATGTGTTTATTTTTAGATATTTCAAAATTTATTTCAAAAAAAAAAGTCCGAGCCACGTCGGGGTTATCACCTAGCTTATTTGGTAGCACAGCAGTTCCAAACATTTCCTAAAAATATATTTTGACTACATTCTGTGGGAAAGTGTATATTTTGGACACTAAAATGCTGATAATGCGATGACTGAATGTTCGTTTCCAAGAATTTTTGATAATGAGCATAAAATGGTGATGCAATGACAGAACATTAAGCCAGCATCTATTGATTAGGCATACGAGTCACGCATGTTTCCCTTGAGCTCCCTATCAAACGTCCAGACGACTGGCAAAAATTTATGTTTCTGGAAAGGAAAGGGAAAGAACGAGTATTGGTCAGAGAAACTCCACAACTAAAACAGAAAAAGCTATATGGGCGTTTGAAACTTCTGAACAACGGCAGTTTCGAATAGAGCAACAGGGTATAAGAGCTTCTACGTCAAGGGCAAGAAAAACTTGAGTCTGAAGTTACTGGTGATGCTCCGCAGTAGTGAGGCAAGTCAATAAGAGTTTAGAAGCTGTATACGCCTGGACTTCCTGTTTTTCGTGTTTTTCGTAGAATGGATAGTCCCTTTGCTCTGTGTTGTATTGATTGAGTTATTGTTTAACCAATTGGGAGTTATAATTTAATTTTTTGTCATCTAGCTCTTTACTTACATGTGAAATTAACCCGGGCAACGCCGGGTACCTCTGCTAGTAAAGTATAAAAGTGGGCGGGAATTTCAATCTACAGTGCGTGATCTCAGTATCATCATGCAAGTGCATTGAAACCGCATAAGAAACGAGAGTGCAAATCTCTGTCAAGTTTTCCAGTAATCACTGATGAAGTAATAAGACATTTTACCAAACACGTTTCTGCAAAAAAGTATAAATATGCTTTGGCTGAATATGTTAGAGGAATTTTGATTGCGAAAATTTACCAAGTACACAAGCAGAACGTTTTGGCATAGTGAAAGCTTCACAGAGGCCTGGATGGTATTCAGTCTGCATACATTTTGGAAAAGATAAAATTACTGATGCATACTGTGGTTGTCCAGCTGGGTAAGGCAATTTATATTAGACTCAAAATACTTAATATTTTTTTAAATACAATTTAAAAAGCATGTCCTGTATAAGCTTATATTTAATGTGAAATTTATTAATTTTACTGCTTACTGACTGAAACTGAAATACGATTTATTTTTTTCTTTATTATATTTCAACAAGAATTTATTTAAATATTAGCTTATCAAAAACATGCCATCATGTTGGTGCTGACTTGTATGTCATCTTGGCTTGAAATAAATTCCTCATGATACTGCATGCACTGATTAACTTTTCAAGTGGACCAAGCCTTCAGCGTATGGAACAAAAAATTCAAATAATAAAGAAGTACATCCATATTGATCGTCACACAAAAGTAAATTCTATTTTTATTACAGTTATAAAGAAATATTTTTGATAAATGTTAGTATAAAAAATTTTTTTAGGGGATCCCCATAGCGTACATAATAAAGAAAACAACTTCGCGCACTGGATATTAGGAGGAAGCAACCCACTGTTCTGTTATGATTTCAGCTCACTAGAGGGGGTTGAGGTATCGGAAAACCTGTGAAACATGCACCATCAAACAAATCCTTCATCCATCAAAGTTGTGAAGATTTTTTTTTTTAGCACGTTCGACAAATTAATATGCAAAAAGGGCGTGAAAGCTGAACTAAGTAGGCTTTTCACTGAACAGAAATCTCTTTCCCTGGCAGCTGGTATTATATCGTTGACTTATTTTTCAGGATGAGAGTATACCATTTACTGAAAAGAAAATCAGAATCTTTCTTATCAGATTTAGGGAACAGAAAAATTTAGTTTTTAGGGAACAGAAAAATTTCAAATTTCAACTCTTCTGTAGTCCTGTGGAGAAAAAGGCCTCATACATATAAAAATAACCCAGCTATAAAAAAGCATTTCTTGAAAATTAAACAAAATTCTATTACCCTCAATTAAATAGAATACCTAAAACTAATTTAGGTACAATTCCATCCCATTTCTAACAATTTGAAATTTAAATTCATTAATAAATTTTATTTTAGAGTTAATTAAAATTAATTAAATGCAGCTTTTGACTTAAAATAGTTTTGCTTCTTACATTAAAAAGAATTTAAATTGTAAATTGTTGGAATTGGGGTGGAATTGTATTTAAAAAAACTTTAGGAATCTCCCATGTTAATTCAGGTTAATATAATGTAATTTTGGTTAACTTTCATCAAAATCTTTTTTTAATTTTTTTTTTTTTAATTTTTAAATTCAAGTTGACGTGAATTTATATTATTGAATTTAACATAACACATCTTATCCTACAGTGATTGTAAGCGAAATTTTGTGAACCTGCATGCATTTGTAAATTCATTTTATATATATGTATTTTTTTTCCATTAAAAAAAGCTCTTCTGCAATACTAAGTGATTTGCTTTTATTCATTTTAGAACATACGTGTGCTTTACTTAATTAAAAAAAATTAAAAATCGACACAAAATATAAAAGAAGACAGGTAAATGAGACAAACTCATAGAAATACATAGGAAAAATGAGCGTCTGCTAGTATTGTAACATCACAGTCGCTGTAGAGCGCCACCAGCAAATGAGCATCTGCTTAACTACTATCGCCTACAATAGAAAACCCTAGGAGTGTCACTTCTGTGTTTCTTATTCTGTGGTATTGGCGCATACACTACCAATTAGGCTTGCTTACCCTCCCGGATTGCCCGGGAGTCTCCCGGAATGAGAGACAATCTCCCGTCTCCCGGTCAACCCCTGCCCGGGTGGTAGAAATCTTTGGGAATTGCATTTCAAAATTGACAAAAGTGTGAAATAAATTAACGTTTTATATACAGTGGCTGGCCATGAAAAAAGTCACGAAGTCAATTTACACATATAAATTCTGAAATGGGAAAGAAAGCTGACGTAGGTATAAAAGTTGTATGTTAGCGCACACGACAACCTTCAAATAGTGAAGAAGCAATGTGCAACTAATCATTTGAAATCAACCATGTCTGACGAAGTAACACGCGGTCGCAGAAAAGACGCTTCGGAGTTCAAGAAAGGCCAAATTATTGGACTACACCAAGGGCTGAAATCCTCAAAGGAGATTGTTGAAACCACTGGCATCGGATTGCGAACCGTCCAGCGTATTACTAAATCGCGGAAAGAAATGGGCCCACAACATCTTCGCGGAAAAAAGGTGTTGTCAAAAACGATCCTCAACAATCGTGATCGCAGATCATTAAAACGATTGGTAAAATGTAATAGTAAAAAAAAACAGCCTAGAACTTACAGAAAGTTCAATACAGGATTCAAAACCATTTCCACTCTAACAAAAAGACGAGAACTACGAGGACTGGGCGACAAGAAAGCCTTTAGTTACTGCGACTAATCGGAAAAAGAGACTACAATTTGCAAGGAGTATAAAAATTGGACCCCTGAGCAATGGCAGAAGATTATGTGCTCCAATGAAAGCCGATTAATTCTCCTCCAACATGATGGTCGCATCAGAGTTATAAGGGAAGCGCATGAAGCAATGGACCCGTCATGTACCGTACCCACTGTTCAAGCCTCTGGAGGAAGTGTTGTGATCTGGGGTTGCTTCTGCTGGGCTGGACTAGGCTCAGTAACATTGTGCAGCAATAAAATGAAGTCTCCAGAGTATCTGAGCTTATTGAGTGACCATCTTCTACCCTCAGTGCAGTATTTCTTTCCCGAAGGTGAGGACAGTGAAACTTATAATATTGATTGTAAATTTCTACAATAAAGCATTGGCGTTTGCGAAGTAGTCGACTGGTAACCATTTTACTCCTAAAAAATAACAATGATAGAGACGTTAATGGAATCTTTGGAAATTGTAAACGATAACTTGCAGATTGTATTTTTAGAACTTCTTTATCACTAATTCCTAAACCCTTCTTTATCACCAGCCATATTTGTCACACGATCCTTTGACGTTTTGCAACCTTTTGCATCATCAGATTCGAACATCAGATATAAATCTGTTCAGGTAACGCATGATAATAAAGTCTGGTCTCATCTGCGTTGTACACATTCTCTGGAGAAAACTCTGAACAAATTTGGGGCCATTCGTTAATTAACCAATTCCCTGCAGCTGAAACATTTGCTGAAACATTTGCTTCCTACTGTTTGCCGCATATGCGCTTGTAAACGATATTCTCACGTTTTTTCCAGTGGTGGAACCATCCATCTGTCGCAACAAAATTAGTTTTTTCCATTTTGGTCGCAAGTTCTTCAGCTCTCTGGTTCACACGGGCATCTATTTCACGAACGTTTATAAATCACATTTTCAACGCCTTTCCATCTGTTAATCATTCAGATTTCTAGAGCTATTTACATTTTCGTTTTGCATGACAGCATCTCAATTGCAGAGCGATTTTTCAAAATTTTGGAAAAGAGAGTTTGGGGAATGTTCAATTGAACTGCACTTCGTTGATTTAGTTTTCGGAAGTTTATCAAACCTCTGTATTATCCTTTAGAGTAAGATCATTTCGTCGTTTAACTGGTTGGACAGTTGTGGACAAAAGAAAGAAAAGGAATGAGAACTGAGCTTTTAAGAGCTGAGCTGCAAGTATGCTATAATCTTCATCTAAAATATAACGAATTTCATGCCTTTGCACCACAAAACGTTCAGCTGTTTCATGGCCAGAAGTGGGGCAAAGTACAAATTGAAAAAAAGTATTCAGCGAGAACAGCAATAACAGTTAAATTATTTCGATTGCTGAAAAGTGAAGTTATATTCATATATGTTAACATCAATCACTAATAAACATTTTTATATATCTACTCAATCATTTTCCTGAAGTTGTTCAAAATGACAAAGCTCAAATTACATTTTGTTTATTTATTACTCGTATTAAATAATATTCTAAAACAGCATTATTAACACCCATATTGTTCGTATTAGCACAATCAGCCTTTAAAAATACATTTCATGTTTCAGCACTAAACTTTAACATATGTTATAAATGACCATAATTAATGACCTATTTGTCTATTATCATACGCCTACAATAATCCTTGTTATAGTCAATCTGGTCATTACACATTAATTCTGGATGCAGGTTTTTTTAACTTTGTACCATTATAGGGTGATCCAAAGGTCAGGAAAAACTTTAAAACTCAATAATTCGCACACAATAGGCCTATAGATGAAAAGATTCTGTATGTACAGAAACGATTGAAATGACGTCAACATTTTTCCAGGGAAATAAAATTCATGCTAGAAATGTTCGTTATTTGACCATCAGTTTATGCAATTTTCAGTCTGTATAATAAGAGCAGCACTCGCTGCAAACGCTACTTCGGAAGGACAGCATACTGAATATTTGTAAGCCAATAGTTAATTAGGCATCTTACCATTTGAAAATTTACATAAACTGATATCTGTAACTGGCAACATCTAACTGGAACAATCACAAACGGTATAAGCGCGACTGGAATACGTCTCCCGGAATTGCCAATCTGTGAGTTGGCAAGTCTGCTAACAATAGAGATTAGTTCCACTCAACTTTTCGCCGCCTTCTAATTGCCCCAAAGATGGCGGCCACATAAGCGATCTACTGATTTTATATCATCGGTGACAACTCGCCATTTTGTAGGTTCTGGCCGCCATTTTGAATCCGGAAGTACTCAGCCACGCATAGGAAAACACATGCTTTTTGCACAAATATTCGTAAGATATTTAGAGTCTCCCTTGGTAATGATAGAATTTTTTTTTATATGTTTAGTTTGCTGATCTTCTTGTTGTATGTGACTGAAACTTTAATCACTTGACCTTTTAAAATAGATTAATAACATCGAATTTTTACGAGCAGACGATGCCTGTTTGCTGCGTTCCCGACTGCAGTAATCGCTCCGAAAAAGGTGGAAGGCTGTTTCGTTTTTCTGCAAGTGTTGCATTGATAAAATTATGGCTAGTTAAAATGTGTTGCGTCGCACAATAAGCGTATATCAAATTCTTTAATTAAACACCAATCTCTATTCTGGTAAATGACTTTTCCCAGTGTGCCCACCAATTCCTCTTAAAGCTAACATGCGCTTACTCAGATAAAACCCAGGAGAGACACCGCTTTTAATAAACAAATGAATTCTTTATTCAATTTAAATTATGGATCTAGGTACAGAATATGAGGTAGGGATTGGTTTGTTAGTAATAGGGAATACCAGCATTTATATATAAAATAGTTTATGAATGAGCGCTTGGTATTACTTAACATTTACCATACTTTTCTAAGAGATTCTTTCCCTCGCTCTGTACGGCATATTGCCTAAAACGCAGTGGCTACGTTCACGGCTACTGTGAATGCATAATGGCTCACGACAGTAAGGAGTGATGTTAAACGTTATTGCCAGGAGTTGTTTCGTGGCAATTTACATGCAGCGAACAGCCATAGCGGTGAACGAACATATTGTGCAAATGTTCAACTGGAAAAATATGTTCAATAGGAAGAAGTTTCAAGTCGTATCAAGAGTTGGAGAAGTTGGAGAGTTTTATAAATGAACGGCAACAAAAACCATTTTTTCAACTTCGAAAATGTCATTCTGTTTGCTAAATTATATAAATAATAAATAAAGGGGGGGGGGTCATAATTTTTCCAAGATTTATAGTATTTAATTTTCAATATTTGAATACACAAACTTATTCGGGTACAAATTTCTTAGTGGGTGAACGGGGAGGGGGGGATAAATTCACAAGTAAACATGGGGGTGATATAACATTAAATATTACTTTGTTTTTGTAAACTTTATTATCATGACTGTTTCACCCCTTGTTGGCCTGCCCTTTGTTAGGGGCGTTAAGAGGGGTTAAGAGTGAGGGCCTGTGTATTCGTTTCCCCAACTCAATTTTTTTCTTTCTGAAATTGACTTGGAAACTCATGATTCCAGAAAATACATGTACATTGAAATTAGAAAAAAAGACAGTCTATACTTATGTGACTAATTTTGTGCTGCAACTATCTCCTCCGAAACGGCAAAAAGCAGAACCAAATTAATATTTGAGAGTACTTTATACGGTGCCTTGACATATTTTATGACAATTGGTTAACAGTGTTTGGAGATGCTAATTTTTTTTTCCAAAAATGAAGATATGGCTATAGCATTCATACCAGCGAACCAAACTCAATAAATTCGACATGTACGACTCCTCACATTAGGACAAATTTTTTTGTAAGTAACTTGTTTGCTTCTGATGAGCCAGTTCTGAGTTTACAATCTCCCCCCTCCCCCCTACAAAAATGTTTCCGTTTCTTTTCTTTCCAACTCCCGGTGTAACAGGGCAGAGTATACCCGGGGTTAATCTACCCTAGTGTGTTTTCTACCCTTACTTCAGGATTGGCATCGTGCCAACCTCCTCTAAACTACATGTACCCACTACCCCCGTCGGCTAATTGACCAAATACGCATAGATAATGAAAGTGGTGGGGGTTGATAATACGAAAAGTTTGCAAGGTTTACAAATTTGCTCTCCCTTTTCGTTCCCCCTTTTATTCTGGAAGCTTTTGACTTCCTTATTTAATTTGATACTTAAATGATAAAATTTAAATTAGTAATTGAACTGAGAAATTGTAAAATAATTAAATTCGCTTTTTGATTAAATATATGAAATTAGTAAAATCCTAATTTCATTGTTTGAACAAAAACGCATGATCTTAGGGGTAAACATGTAAAGTAACATCTCCAGGATAGCAGAGATCAGGACGGCATCTATATAGTTTGAAGTAACTTTATTTATTTTATGTATATTACTAATAAAGTTGTTTGTTCAGGTTCAGAAATAGTTCGTTCACATTTCCCATCATTTCATTATTGCCAATTTGAATATCTTAAGCTTAAATTTCGTCTTTTTTTACTCGAATCAAACAAATGGTAATGCTGTAATAAAAACTGCTAATACAGTGCATATAATTTTTTTTGTTTATAAACAGTTATTCGTGAAATATATATTTCATAAATTACTATCAGGAATAAATGGACAAATTTGTGAAATATATTATTTAATAAACTCCTCATCTATTCCTGTTACTGGCGACCACAGCCATATTGGGGACATTAATTTATAGGTTTACGATTTTAGGATTTGTTTTTTAAATAATGAGTGATGATTTTAAAGTAGGCTATTGATATTCGTATTAAAATGATATACGCATTTTTTATATTAAAATATGAAACATTTTACCGGATAAATTTATGATTAAATTTGGTGCACATTTTTTTTTTTTTTCAATTAAGTTGCATAATTTTAATTAAATTGCAATTTATGTGCGGAAAAAGAAATGAGTAAAAGAAAACAGTGCATGATTTGATCAACGGAAATATTTGAATAAAAATAAAGTGTACGCAATACGCACATTCTTTATGCATTACCAGTGCCTACTATTATTATTTCTAGAAATAATAATAGTAAGCACTGGCATTACTTCTAATGGTTCACTTCTAATATGTATTTTACGTTATTTCACTGCTGAAACAATGTTATTTGTATTACCACTTCCCCCTCCAGCTACTTAAGTTTCCACCAGACTGATAAAAGGATTAAATCTCAATGATATTTTAAAGCTTTGAAGTTAGAAGATAAAAAAAACCTACAAAAATTTTGTTCATGTAGTAAAATATATTCAAAAACAAAACAATTTTCAGATAAAATCTATAAAAAATACAAATGAAATTTTCCAAAAAAAAAAAAAATATTCAAAAACAAAATAATCTTCTATATATATAAAGAAGGATGTTTGTGGGTCTGTGGGTCTGTGTGTGGGTCTGTGGATCTGTGTGTACGTTTTTTATACAAATCTTCAGTTTTATTCCGATCTTGATAAAATTTCGCATACATGACCTTTAAAGCATGAGGAAGGTCACTGTCTACCTCAGATTTCGGAAAAATAATAAATATCGATAAAAAATCGATATTCATGGTTATGGCAAGGCATATTAATGAGAAATATCTCATGACCAACAATGCAAGGCAAAGTTGGTACAACAATAGGTATCAACAATGGTATCTGCACGCAATTCACAAACACACTGCATGAACCAACAATATATATCTCATGACTAACAATGAAAGGAAAAGTTTGTGCAAGTGTAATT
>JAHWFO010035664.1:151-10691 GCA_023313115.1 Rhysida immarginata | reverse complement strand
AATATCTATGAACTAATACAACATGATATTTTATTATGTTTTTTTAATTAAATATATTTATTTCAAGGAAATATGTCCTCGTTTCTGACTTAAAATATAGGATTCATATAAAATAAATATACAGAATTAAGTACCAAAATCGGAGGGAACCTCTAATCTACAAGGAGATTTGGAATATCGGATACGTATTTCGGCTACCAAGTAGCCATTTTCCGTGATGACACTAAAGTCAACTCTAATAAATATACTATCAGATCAGGAAATTAATGCAATAAAAATACTTTCGAAAAAGAAAGCATGCAAAGTAAGTGTTATCATTTCAGATGAGGTTCTAACCACAGAATCTTCGCATTTTTATCAACGGCAACTGCTGCGTGATACAATTCATATTTAAACCACTTTTTCCCAATTAGCTTAGAAAGCTAATTATGATAACATTGTCCAATTATATTAACCCAGAAACGACGTATTAGTCATTTACCATTAGATTTTTTTCACTGAAGAATTTATAAAGTTATAAAAATTACTTAAAAACTATTATGGCCTGATAAATAAATATATGAAGTTATATGATAGTTACAAAACTGTTTTAATGCATAATATTTCAATACATTGTTCAATTATATTGATATTTTTTAATGCAAACAACTAAGAATTAAAATTAAAACAAACGGCAAAATAAAGTTGGTATTTATAGTTCGCTTTTTTTTTTAAATTATAAAATTACCGTTGCCCACTTGGTTTTCGTCCAGTTGACATCGCCCAGTTGACTATCGTCCAGTTGACTTTCGTCCAGCTGTGACGTACCCCCTGTCGATGCCTGCCCAGATTTCCCCACATCACTACAAACACAATCGTGTTTTGAAAGAAACTCGGCCGACAGAGTGACGGTCAAAAGAACCATATAAACAAAGTAAAAAGTATATAAAAAAAAAAAAAAAGTAATTAGCGAGATTGTCGTTAATTAGTATTGTTGTTGAGGGAATTTCTTGGAAGATGATGAGTTCACCATCTTCCAACTGTTTAATGCGTGCTTGCTGTTTTTTGTAGAGTTTTATTTTTTTGTGTTGTTGTAAAAAAAAAGATTATAATACGTTGTTTGTTGAGAAAGTTCGTAAAGAGAGGACACGTTTTGTTTACCCGGCTGTCGATAGCAATAATGGTGTCCGACTGCGATGTTTTTTTTTTAATTTTACAAGTTTACGGCGTTCCTAATCCTATTATATATTATGAATTTTGAATTAATGTATATACTATTAGCTTAAAATTGCTTATTGCAAAGGAGGGTGAATGATGAACGTTTGATAGGCGACTTCAGATGCAGCTTGTCCGATCCCGAGTGGAGTGTTCGATTGGATGTATCGAACTGCCGACCCCCGTGAATAAGGTTTCATGCACAGGTATTGCTGCTGGAGCAGCATTTATTTGTTCTGCTTACCATAATTGAAGACAACATATGGTTCGTTTTTTTGTTTTTTTTTTTTTATTTCATTTACTTCGTCTGGAGGAAACAATGCAAGGCACCAAGTTTAAGTTTCACAAGTGAACGATTATCCCGATGGTGGCGAATTGCACTGCTTGCTTTAGAGAGACCGTCCGCTTTAAGTTTGGAGAGCTATTTGTTTATGTCTTATTAAAATATTTTGTATGCTACTTTTAAATTGAAGTTTAGCCAATACAAATGTCTTTAAAATTTACGACATTGATATTTTGCCTGTTGTCCGTAGTTGTATTGCCCGTGGTTGAGGTGCACTTTCGAGCACGTAGCTAGTTATTCTAAGTTTGGGTAATTCCGAAGGAGTGTGCGTTCCTGTGAAGCGTTTTTTTATGTCAATAGCACATGTACAGTCGATCGCCATTGTATTATGGAAAATGGATCACTGCGTGTTATAGAGATATACATTAAAGTTGGTAGCTAACTGTGCGGGAATCACGGGTGGGGTTTCAGTGATTCTCCCCGCGTTACTCGTTGAGTCAGCTGAAATTAAAAGAATCACTTGACGCTCTCCGGCGTCATGCCTATGGAAATAAATATGGGTGATTGCCCGTTACAGACCCAACTTTGTGTTACTCGCACTGCGCCCTCATTCGTGGAATTCTTTTAGTGACTTCACGCTTGTGCTCAAAGTCCCTTGTAGCGAATATTAATGAGAAGTAATTGAGCTGTGTATACATTGTGAGGAACTGCATGCATTCCGTGTACCTGGTGGGGGCGATCATTATAGAGTCAGCGTGTTAGGCTAAGGGGCCCCTTTAGACTAGCGTTGTCGACTATTCATGTAGCACAATTAGTTTAGAGTATTAATTTTTAAGAGAAATCAAAAATCGGTATTTTATGTTGATTAATATGCTGGTAATGTTAATAAAAGTTGATCTTCTTTCTAAAAATTGCTTCTATTAACTGTGTATGTACACCCTCAACATCTCTTTCCTCAATTATCAGTCCAAAACCCCATTGATGATTTCCTCTCCCGACACATCAGCTGTGGTTGTGTGCTCGTATGAATACTTAATTAAGGGGGGGGGGGTCATCACAAATTCAACAGTCACATGTATTTTCATTCGTATAAAGCAAATTCTTGTTGTTCTTTCGATCTTTTTTTTTTTTTTAGACCCTAGAAATTTTCAGCCTAAAGTGAATTGTGGTCTTTAAACGGTAATTTTTTCGTTCCACTGTCAAATGTGCGACTGCAGCCAAAAGTGAATCTGGCCCAATATTCAAAAAATATATTAAATTATTTTATATTATTCTTGATGAGAAAAAAAGTTAAATTAAAGATCCCATCTTTTCATTCCTCTTTTACTTTTTCGGATGTTAATTATTCTGACGTCATTTCCAAATATGGAAGTCTACTTTGAAATGTGCAATGGAAATCCCTATTTTTAATGTACAATCTGTACACAACATTTGAGAAATGTTTTATTCTTGATGTTTTTTTTCAACTGATCCAGCCATTTAGGAGATAGAGGCACTGAAAGTGTGGTGTGTTTGGATTTAAAGAAAATGCATGAAACAGAAATTGTTCATCAATTTAAATGAAAGCAAGGAAGAAAAAAAAAGTTAACTCGATGATTGGTTTGATAGTTTGACTATTTCACTTCCGTGTGACTAGAATTTGTGGAAATGGTGCTGTAGTGTAAATCCAAATACACCACACTTTCACTGCCAATTGAAAAAACACCAAGAATAAACATTTCTCAAATGTTGTGTACAATCTCAAAATACCATTAAAAATAGGTGTTTCCATTGCACATTTCAAAGTTGACTTCCATATTTGAAAACAGCATTAATTTTTTTGTAAATGGACTACACATTTAAAAACCCTCATATAAAAGTACAGTACCGTATTTATTCTACTAAAATGCGACCTCTTATATAACGCGACTCCACTTTGTCGGCCCAAAAAATCGGCAAAAATCCTATCCTCTTGTATAACGCGACCCCCATTTTTGACTCCTCACGAGAAATAAAATGTACAAAGTTATACAGAAAAAAAATCTTTATTTTTAAATAGTCTGGATATTTAATATTCATAAACCTTCAAAATCTGATTCATCTGTGTCTTCGAACAGGTCTTTCCAATCTTCCTCAGTTAATTTGACATCTGTATCCCAGTCTTCTTCCTCTAAACCATTGGCTGCATCTTCATCTTCATCGTCCCATAGAAGATCATCTTCTGTGCCATCCATTTTGTTGGCAATCCCAGTTTTCAAAAAACTCCTCCTAACCATGGCTTCTGGAATCAAATCCCAAGCCTGTTTAACCCAATGAGTTACCAATGGGAAATAAAAAGTTCAGTTACGTGCATTTTTACACCAAAATTCAATTTAATTTTGGAACATTTGCCCCAAATTGGTTCGAGGCAGTTTTGAAGTAGGCCTAATTAGAAGTTTCGATATTTGGGAGAAGTTAATATCGATGTTGTTAGATGTTGGCGACGAGTAAATCGAATAAAAAGTGAATTAATATATTGTATAATGAACTGGACATTATATGCAATGTAATTAATGTATAATACACGGCAAATTCGTCTGAATGTCATCAGCACAGAAAGCGACTTCGACAAAAGCAACTGCCTCAACTTCGAGGCAGTCTGGAAGTTTATAGCCCCACATTGATAGGGAAAGCTTTCTTACTCGCACATCGACAAAAAAACACAACAGTACATCAATTTTCTTAATAAAAAGACAAGTAATCTTTATTCAGTTTAATATTTTCACTACATATTTTCTTGTAGGCTTTGGTTCGAGGCAGTTTGGAAGTAGGCCTATTTATCAATGTTTGGGAGAAGTTATTATCGATGTTGTTAACGATGTTGTTATTATCGACGATCGGCCGCAGTCGTCGGAGGGCTGATTTTTATCCTCTAATATAACGCGACCCAGCAAATTTAGATGCTTTTTTAGGCCAAAAAAATTCGCGTTATAGTAGAATAAAAACGGTAATTCTTCCATTGAACATATTCTGTCCAGATTTGTGTTTTAGAAGTTTGCTATTGGTTCACTTTAGGTGAGACACCCTGTATATACCTGATCTCTCATTGGGATTTGGTCTTTTGTGATCCATAGAACATTCTTACATTTGGTCTGCTTTTATAGGGGATGTCAAGATCGAAACTATTGATAATCTTGGTGATTAGTTTTTCCTGGAAGGCTGAAGAACATTTTCCTTTTTTTTTTTTTTTTTTTCAAGACTAATTAAGTTTTTATTTTCTTGATTTTTAGATGTTTTTTTTTAGATTAGGCAGTTGATAGTTTCTTTCTTTTTTGACAGCAAAAATTTGGTTTTGGAGATTTCTTTATTTCTTTGATTTTTTTTTTGGTACCCATCTGTCTAAGAAAAGAGTGTGAGCCTTAATTTTCTTGGCATCACAGTTAAGAGTGGAAAATTTTTATGGTAGCAATGGTTATGTCCAGTACCGCAAACTACAAGAAAGAGCTAATTTGAATACAAAGAGTTTAATACAATTGTGAAACAGCAATAAGTGTTAAACATGCATAAAAGTTCGAAGCATTTTTCTTCTGTTTGGATGCGAAAGGTCCAAAAACCAAGCAAGCAGCCACTGCACGCTACATGAAAAAAATCAACGGCAGTTGTACGGAGGTGGGTGAAGCATTTTGAAGACCACAAAGATGTCGATAAACTACTGGAACGACATGTACCAAGAAAGAACACTAAACAACAAGACAAGCAGATCATAGAGACCTTGAAAACCCACAAATAGCCTTGCGGTAAGAACCTGAAAACTGAAACATAAATGTACCAAATTATCTCTGGAGATAATAAGTCATTTGCAGGAGAAAAATATAAAATGGCAGAGTACGGTGAAGAAACCTCTCTTATCAGAAAAGAATCAACTCCAGTGGGCACAGGTAAATATGGATCATAATTGGAGCAATGTCATATTCTCAGATGAATCCTCATTTTGGTCATGTGATTCTCCACCTCGAGCATGGTCATCCCTCAAATAGAACTTTGCACCGTACCATTAAGCACCCAGTAAAGGTTCATGTCTGGGCTTGCATCTCAAAAAATGGATTTGGAAATTTGCGCATCTTCACTGGAAATCTGAATGCTCAAAGAGTGACCCAAATCTACAAAAAGAGTCAGTTACCGTCTGTTTGAAGGTTGTACGAAAAGACAAAAACAAGCTCATATTCTTCAAGAGGACAAGGACTCGAAACATTATAGTAAGACGTGCACGTACTGGAAGGCACAACATGACATTGCACAGTCAGATTAGCTGTCTCAGTCTATGATGCCAATCCAGAGACAAATGAAAGTAAGAGACTGGCAGTGCCCTATTCATTTTGCTGAGCGCTACTGGTGCCACTGGAAGTGCAGCGATTGCCATTAAGAGAATGGCAGAATCCTAAGGTGGCGTATGTTCTCAATGTTATTTCAGCTGTTTTTGCAGATGACTTCAAGAGGTATTAGTAAGCATAACCTGTTTTCTTATTTTTTTAAAAAAACTTTACTGCATTAACTAACGATAAGTAGTTTTAATGACTTTCAATAGCTGATTCAATGCCTTACGAATTTTTAAAAGAGCGCGTACAACTCTCAACTCCTATCGCTATTGTAATAATGGAGGCTTAGCCAGAGACCAGTGAAAGCATAGATGAAGAAAACTGAAGAAGCATAGTTATTTCTTCATCCATGGTGAAAGTAAATGAATCTAGAGGAAGGATCAATTTATTTTTTCAGTCTTAACTGATTTTTATTATTAAAAAAGTTGATTCTTATAACTTAATCAGTCGTAATACCTAATAAATATTTTCATTTGTATTGCTAAATAAAAAGTAAATTTGTAGCCTCTTCATACAGTATTACCAATGGAGTTTCGAAAATAGGTTCAGTTACACAAAAAATTTACATTGATTTATTCTTTATTGATTTTTAAATATAATAAGTCGTGATAAGACACTGCGTATATTTTCTCCACTTATTTTTTCTGTCAGTCGCTTGGTTTCATGGTGATATCGAATATTACAGTATGTGATGACAATAAGTCTAATAAGTCAAAGCACATGATCGTCAGAAGGACTCATTTCAAATGAATGGTGAGTTAAATTAGTGAAAATATTAATTTTGTTTTCGGTTATAAAATGTAATGTTTTTGCTAGAATTTTGATAGGCATATTCAATTTAATTGCTCTTTGCTCTCCTAGATTATAAAATTCACTCCTAATGATTTTTTCTGAAATTTTGCACAGGTATACTACATCTTTTGATGGTGTGATAAGGCCACCTTATTTTTTTTTCTCAATGAAATTAACGCTGTGGTAACTCTGATATTGCTCTTTCAACGCTTCTTTATATCGAATGCAGATTATAGATTTAATTACAGATCTATAATAGAAACGAATCCTGCAGAATCACAATATTTTGACAAGATTTTAATATCAGAGATTGGATAATATTGTGATGCATCTGATATGGATTCATGATTATATTCATCAGAGTTATACATGAATTCATGTTTTGTCCCCTGCACTCAATTTTAACCTGGTAAATTTAATGCCAATTAATTTGTCATTAATTTAATGTTTAATAAAAAATACTGTTGGACCTCGAAAAAGCATATGACAGAGTTCCTCGGGAGAAGCTCTGGCAAGTGTTGCAAGAGTATGGAGTGGATGGGCAATTACTGGTTGCTATCACGTCTCTGTACGAAAGCTCTGAGATGTGTGTCCGGATAAATGGCATTAAGTCAAGACCGTTCACCGTGGGTGTTGGACTCCGCCAAGGGTGTGTACTGTCGCCCCTCTTGTTCATTATCTTTATGGACTGGATAGACAAGGGCAGCCGAGGCGATGAGCGTATTTGTGTGGGCGACTGCCTGGTGGAGAGGTTGCTCTTTGCTGACGACCTTGTCCTCCTTGGGTCTTCTCGCACGAACCTTCAGCATGCACTAGACTGGTTTGCAGCAAAATGTGAAGAAGCTGGGATGAAGATCAGTGTCGCTAAAACCGAGGTTCTGGTTCTTTCAAGACAGCCTGCTCAGTGCGCTCTCCATGTTAGGGGAGACTCATTGAGACAGGTGGAGAAAGAATTGGATGCTCGGATCGGTGCAGCAAGCTGTGTCAGACGTGAACTGTGGCGATCCGTGGTAACGAAACGCGAGCTGGGTAACAAAGCCAAGCTCTCAGTCTTCAAATCTATCTTTGTCCCCATTCTCACCTATGGTCATGAGGCTTGGGTAATGACCGAAAGAGTGCGATCGCAGGTACAAGCGGCCAAAATGAGATTTCTGAGAAGTGTGGCAGGTGGTACCCTACTAGATAGAGTGTACAGCAGCACAATAAGGGAATCTTTAGGTGTTGAGCAGCTACTTCTCCGCATTGAGAGATCTCAGTTGCGCTGGTATGGCCACGTGATATGGATGCCGCAAACTAGTCTTCCTAGGCAGTTGTTATTTTCCAAGCCGGTGGGTAAGAAACCAAGGGGTCGGCCTAGAACCAGGTGGCTAGTCTACATGGAGAATCTGGGTTCGAGTCGCATGGATATTACCAGGGAGGACATGCGTCTGATGGCAGAAGATCGCGATCGCTGGAGATCCTCCTTAGGGCTGCTGCCCCCGCGACCCTAAGCAGGTTTGAAAAGTAAGTAAAAAATGCTGTATAATTTTGTTGCCGAAATAAAAGATGTATCCACTTTTTACGAAGAATGTCATCCTTTGTAAATCTACAGCGCAAATGTTTCGTTTTCTAATTTTTTTGTTTAGCTTTGAAGTAGCTATTATACACGGGTGTAAGAGCTTGGTGCTTATTTCTTGCGTGACAGTTTTTTTTTTAATGTATTCATCACAATAAAAACGTTTATACCTATTTTTACTGAAATATCAGATGTTTATACTACATGTATAAAAAAATTTAAAAGCTGTGCATCACAAAATTGTTTTAAGATAATAAAAAAAAAATGCAATTTTAATTTTTGTTAATCTGATAATAATGGAATATTTATAAAGGCAGGACATTAAACTGGAAGTTTAATTGCTATCAATAAACAAACCTAACATAATTTATCAAATATTAACTAACTGATTTTAAAATTTTAAATTAAAAGAAAACCTGGTAACCTAAAATATTTTTGAAAAGGTACTTAAATTGTTTTGTTTTTTTTTAACAAAAAACGAAAAGGAAGAAATAATTCTCAGTTCAATAAAATAATCAGTTTATTAATCCAAATATTGTAATAAGCAATTCACTAATAATATAATTACTTGTGAACTGAAGTATTGGATCTTTTTTAAAACAACGATTTGACCAATATGTATGAGAATTTCGTCCAGTTAGTTATTAGAAGGGGAGATTATAATTTGTACATCTCGTACTAATCAACAATAATTTGGATTATAATTAGTGAACTGTATATTTTATTTTATTAACTTTCAAATTATAATTTATAAAGGAGAATTTTCCTAGTTGATTGTTTAATATAACTCGTCCTCCTTTTCCATTTAAACTTTTTTTTTAAATTTATGTTTAAGAATAACTTTATTTATCACCAAATAACTTTTTATCGGATGGGTCAATTTGGATGATTATTTTTTGTTTAATAGAGCAAGTTCTTCTGGCGGTCCCATAATAAATTCATCCAGATATCTTGGGTAGATATTATAAAAAATAATTGTTTGCGATTGATTCACATGCATTGCCTCCGGCGATCAGCGTTTCTTGCCAATCCCGTAATGGCGGCGCGAAGGCACCACTAGAGGGGAGGTCACTGCCAGTCTCTTTCTTCATTAGTCTCTGTGCCAATCCCACAGAAAATGTATGGCCTTACATGAAAAGCAGCTGAAGTTTGAACCAGCTGATTCAAAATTTTCACTTGATTTCATGGAGTCATTCAATTATTTTATGCACTAATTTGGTTCCCAAAAGTTAGCGGTTAATTATGTAGAATTTAGGGTTTTAATTCCAATATCCGAAGATTGTTGAACATCGGTTATACAAGCTCGATAGCTGGAACTGCATGTAGCCACAACATCATATATGCTTATTATCCAATATAATATAATAAAAACGTTATTCTGTCCGTCATCATTGAGTTTCCCTCTCTTCTGACCAAACCGTAAGAGTTATCTTGATGAAACAAACATGTTCTATAGGTCGATGATAGGTAATTAAAATGCATTTAAGTTTAAAAAAAAAAAAAAAAAAATGACTTCAGGTTTGGTCAAGCTAATCCATTTTTTGACAATTCTTCACATATTTTCAATTAAAAAGGAGGTTTCTAATATATCTTGACAAAATAAAGAGTGAAATGTAGCTTCTAATTGGCTCCGTTTATCGAGGTATAAATGGTATCAATCAGATTTTTCATTGTCAAATTATAGCCTTTTTTGAAAATTTCAAGAGTAAAATATTAATATTATTAATTTAGTAATTTTAATCCAACTGAAGAGAGCAGAGAAGCAGAACGACTTATTCCAACTTTAAATACTCAACAAAGAATTCCTTTCAAAAGGATTACTTCAATCAGTTTACGATGAAAATGCCACAACTCGATTATTCTATCTTGATGGACCTGGTGGTTCTGGGAAAACTTATCTTTATAGAGTTTTAATGAATTTCATCCAAGGAAATGGAGATAAAGTCTTCCCATGTGCTACAACTGGAATTGCCTCAACATTCATGAAAGAAGGTAGAACAGTTCATAGCAGTTTCAAGTTGTCAGTTCCATTGCTTGAAAACTCAACATCAAAACTTTAGCCTTCATCTCTTCAAGGTAAAGACGTTTTAGAATCAAAACTTATAATCATTAATGAAGTAACGATGTTAAAAAAAAACAACAGACAGATGCATCGATAATTTCTTGAGAGATGGAGTACAAAACCATCCGACTAAATGAGACAAGCCATTTGGAAATAAGGTGATAATCATTGCAGGAGATTTTCGACAATGCTTACCGGTAGTTCCAAGAGGAACAGCAGCAACAGTAGTTATTGAAGCATGCATGCATCAAATCTTCAAATTTATGGCAACATTTTACAAATCTTTCGTAAGCAGATCAAGACAATTTCAATGAGTGGCT
>JAHWFO010035657.1:776-12777 GCA_023313115.1 Rhysida immarginata | reverse complement strand
TCCTTGCATACAAAAAAAATTATTTTTTTCAATCATACACAGTTTTTTTAATTTCACAGTTTCGCGAAGAAGCAACGAATGAAGTGCCCACAGAACGTAGTGGACAGCAAGGGAACTTAAACATATATACGAAATAAACGTCGAGTTTGGTAGTTGAAAAACATTAGAATGCGAACATTTTCTCATAATGATCACTGAATATAAGAGTAATAAACGTGCACCCTTGTAAAAAGTGACAAAATTTTAATGAATATATAGGAAATATTTGTATTTGGTCCGAGAGAAAATGTATGCAGCGTTATAGAAGAGTTCCATTGCATTGAACAGCCTCACGAACGTTAATGTTCTTGTGCTGGTAAAATTTATATAGAAACATCTGTGTATACTGTATTTAAAGTTAATGAGAACAGAGGGATGGCAAATAATACTAGTAGTCAAATAATTGTCAGTAAAATATTCGCGCATTGTGTAAGAGAAACGAACATGTAGGTTATTACAAAACTCTACTTCGATACCGAACGCAATTGCGAATGTATCATTTCATGTAAAGCATAGAGAACATCAACACGCACCCAGAGCATCATAAACATCATCTAGAATGTTTTGGGGTGTGCAAACGACCCGTTTTAATGCTTTTTTCAACCCGTTTTCGAGGGGAGCGACGTTGTCGAAGCCGACGTGAAAAGACATTGAACGGCAGCGCTTTTTTTAAGATGAACCTCTTTCTGACTTTATAAACCAGTCAGCTATCCCGTATTCAATAAATAGAAGGGTGTGAGTACCCAGAAACACGCACAAACGCATTGTGAACGAACGGTTTTTGACTATTTAGCGAGGTGAAGGAGGAGGTGGGCGAATTGCGCGCCCTCGTCATCACGCTGCGGACGCCAAGGATACTCCTAAAACACCCAGCGTCCTTTGGGGAGCGCCGTTGTCAAAGCCGACGTGAAAAGGCATTGAACAACAGCGCGCTTTTTAACGTGAACCTCTCCCCGTCTTTATAAACCCGTCGGACACCCCGACATCAGCAAGGTGAAGGGTGCGAGAACCCAGACATTCACCCCATGGGCCTGAAAACTACTGGAAACACGCACAAACGTATCGTTTGCGAAGGAACGGTGAACGCAGCGCCATACAACGGTGCGGCCACCGAGGGAACTAGATTTCACTGGCAAATGAGTTTGTTTTTTCCGAATAACTTTGCCAAATATGACCCCAGGACCAAACGATTTTACAACAAACATTCTCATAGTCATGCCAACTCGAATCGAAAACGTGTGGGTTTCTCTCACCCATAGACAATTAACAAATGCGAATTTTGTTTTTGTAAGGTACCAATCAGAATAAGGCACGGCCGCGGAGTAGGGTACCCAACCCCGTGTACGGTCAACCATCTGTACCCAGTGGCTGCACTAGCCAGTGGTTGAACATGATCACTTGCCTACTCGGGTGGCCAAAGCGAGTAGGTGTCAGAAGTTAACTTTATGGCCAAAGCGAGTAGGTGTCAGAAGTTAACAAGTAGGGTGCGCCAAGTTCATGTTGCCTCGTTAGAGGTGTTTTTTTACGTTGGGTGTAGCATTATGCCACCTGAAGATCTTTTCAGATCTTATAAACCTGTGGAGGCAATACCATCAGCCCTGCCACTTCAAAAGAGGTTTCCACACCGTCCCTAGTTAACCGAATCACCACGGCTCTTTTGCCCTTGGCCATGGCATAAGGGGGGGTGCAGATCAATCCCCTTCGAGGCTCACAGCGACGGCTGCCCCTGTGTGTAGCGGTGGTGCTTGGCATCTCAGTGGAGTGTACCGACTGCCTAAGCTCTGCCCTCCACTTTCTGCACAGGAACCAGCGCCCTGGTCGAGTCTCGGAGTGCCCCAGCTGCCTCAACCTACCGCCCGCCTGTATAGGCGTGGGTGGACCGGAACCCCTGGACTGTCACCACAAGAGCGCTCTGGCGACAGTACAGGCGGTTCAGGACCACCGACACCAAGCACAGGGTTGGAGGGAGAGGCAGTGTACCCCCAAAAGACCACTTCTCCTTCACCCTTCTTTCTCTTTCCTCTTTTTCCACTATCCTCTCTTCTTTCTCTCTCTCTCCATCTTTTTCTTTCCTTCTCTCTCTGTCTCTCTCTTTCTTTTTTCTGTTTCTTCTTCCTTCTCTTTTTCGTTTTTCTTATCTTTTCATCTTTCTTATCTTTTTATAAATATTGAATAAAGAATTATTATACATAAAAATATGATTCAAAATATTAAGAAAAACAGAAATGGCTGCCGTTTCTCAAAATCGCGGGTGAAGGGGGGACCAGCTGGTCTTATCTTATCTCCTCATCAAAAATGGCCGCTCCATTGCCATGGCAACCAAAATGGCGGTCCGCTGGGTTTATCTTATCTTTTCATCTTATCTCTGCTGATAAAAAAGGGTCACGTGGAGGCCGGTTTGTATACCACCGCCTGAGGCGAGGGCATGGTGGGCGTGGCCGGAAGTGGTATATAAATCCAGGGGTCAAAGGTCAACCTGGTATACAAAGGGCTGCCCCTACTACTTATAAACAAACTACCGTATTTAACAACACATTTCACATAAGCTTTACGTCCCTCGGTCCCTCTGTATTGATATAATCAGTTTGTTTCTCATATACAACCTCTGACAATTAAGTTCGGTGAATGACCTCATATTGCTAACGGTCGTAAGAGTGCGCTACCGTCGTATCCTGCCCCAGACAGGTCGAAACATGTTTAAACAAATTTGAGAGGATCAGCGCTGCGAATGTGTTTATAGTGTTTAAACAGGACATTGAAGAGTGAAGGTGTAGTGCACGTGGTCGAAACCCAAATTGTATCAGCGAACGAAAGAGACTCATGAAATGCTGACAACAGTTTACAAAGAAAGTGGTATCACTTTGAAGTGTGTTTATGAGTGGTTTAAACGGTTCCGAGGAGGCCGGAACACCATGGAAGACGCCCCCTGAAGTGGCCAGACATCCAACATAATGTTACGACCCAACTGAAGGCTATCCCTAACGACTATGCCAGGAGTTTCCAGGACTTGTACAGCCGTTTCCAGAAGTGCATTACCATCGACGGGGATTACTTTGAAGGATAGTAACTGCTGTTTCATGTAAGCCAGCAATCAACATGATGTCATTCACCGAACTTAATTGTCAGAGGTTGTACATATGCTATTATACAGAATCGTATTTTAACAATTTACACAGTTAATAATCATTACATTGTTGCGGTTTAATTCTAGGGATTATTAAGCAATGTTGACTACCATTATTAATTGACATTGTTAGAGAAATATTGAATGATTAAGCTAGAGAAGCTTATTTTGCAGCTATGAACATGCAACAAAAATATTTCCCATGTTCATAATCCATTTTGTAAAAATGAGACTGGCGCATTTTCTAAAAAAATTGTCTAAAGCAGTTTCAAATGAGAAACTGAAGTATGTAAAACGCCAAACTAAAATCTCAATGTGTGTAATTTGTAAAAATAAAACGATTCTTTCTGTTAATATGTTGATCTTATGGATTCCAAAGTAATTAGCTTATAAATTAATAAAAAAAAGTCATGTCCATTAAACATGTGTTTAATTTATTGTATCAGTTAAACTGAAGTTAAAAAACAGCCCTAATGTAAAATTTATCAACTGGAAACAAAAAGATAAGCAAAATCCCAATAATAGACTAAAGAGTCGTCTGCTATTCTAAACCCATCATGGCAGCAGCGCCGCCCTGGCGAGCACTAAAACCACGCAGACTTGTAGTGGTACGGAGTTTCCACCTCTGATTTAAGGTAACACATCCATCTCTATGGTGTATTCTTAATCTGTGGCGAAGGTAAGCTTCTCGTGGTCCATTCGGCCGTCATTGCGGACTAATTCCGTTGTTCCAGTGAGAGTCTATGCAAGCGAAGGACAGTTTGGAGCAGAGCCAGCACGACAGTGAAAAAGTATGTTCTAGAACTTTTTCTACGGAATGCCTGCTATGGCACAGGGATTCGTTTCTCGTGTCATTAGGCCTATCTTCATTTATTGACAGACATTGAATTCGCATGGGACATTTCAAGTATAGACTATTTGTTAAAATTAGTTTATTGCTTATACCCCAGGAGTATTTTAAGCATTTCAAAACGTCAATCTCAGAGATAAGTTCCATAAACGTTCTGGTAAAAAGCATGCAGGCGGAGTAGCGAGAGAAGGAGAAGTCGAGCGCCATTATGTGCGTAGTTTCTCATTAATATTTTGAATACCGTTATGACTTGTATTTAAGCACTTTTACTTGCTTGTAAAAATCTGTCTCTGTCATTTATGTAGTCCTTAGTAATTTTGGAAATAGTAGAAGTTACGTTCTTTAAATGATTAGACGTGTTTTCGTATGCTTGCATTAATCGTTAAGCTTTAGTATTTGTAATACAGTTTGAAATCCGTATTTCAAGTTAATAAGACAGCTATTGTCTATTGAATGATTTTAACGAATTTTTGGAATCCCACGTTAACCAGGGAGCGTGCATTCATAAGTTTAGAATGTCGCTATGTGAATTTTAGTTATAATTGACAAGACATTGAGTTGTCCGTTCTTAAGTATAGAATGTTGTTTTAAGAATCGTATCTCTATAATTATTAAGACTTTAATTGTCTATTATTGTATTTAGAGCATTTTGGGATTCTTTCGTCAACTGTTAGTTAGGCGTTTATAATTGTAATTTATGTCTATTACGGTGGAAGGATGGATCATAATACTGTTCCTATTAACTAAACAGGTGGTGGCCTTACAGTATAACAGAGGGACATCAGGAGTTCCAACTAGTTTCGCCATTTATTCCCGGCTTTGTCAAGAATATATACAGCAAGACAATCGATACTCGATCAGAGTAGTGAAAAAGTAGTACGAGTGGTCCAGGAGCCTTTAACTCTAGATACTTATTGTTCAGTTCAGTACGTAATGCCTCAAGTTGTTCGTTAATAATAATATCAAATGCTAGAAATCTCGGATCCTTACACGCATCTTTGTAGGCCAGTTCACAAGGCCTAACACTTTACCATCAGCATATTTAACAGTACATGAAGATTTTGACGCAGCGCCTGAAGTCATCATGAAGCAGGTGTGGTGCTGGGTTTTGCCGTCCTTAGAAGGACGCACCTACTCAGAACGACTCAGTTTAAAAGACTTAAAAAAGTCCTACCTTGTCTTCTTGGAGATTCCGCCGATGCACTGAAAGTCGTGCAGACTGCAATAGGTACGTCGTCGTCCGTCGAGTAGTAGAATCGTCGTGCAGTGTTAGATTGTATCCGGGAATCTTGACCATTTATTCCCAGCTTTGTCAAGGATATATACAGCAAGACAATCGACAATCGATCAGTGTAGTGAAAAAGTAGTACGAGTGGTCCAGGAGCCTTTAAATCACTTTACACGCTCGCCCAAAAAGTAAACCAAATGAGGTACACTGAAGTAGGAAAGAAGCCTGATGAACCTCTTTAAGTCATCCAGAAAAGAGTCCCTTCATGGTAGGGAAGAGAATCAGATTGTGGATTGACGAATAGCGAGTCCGAAAAACTAGGATCTAGCAGATCCAGTAGTTGGGGAACTCGGCCTTGATAATGTTCTCGAAATTGACATCCAAGATATGACGGGGTCTTCGAAACCTGAGGGAACCCCTGATAGTGAGTGAGTGGTCCAGGATTCCAGCAACCAGGGTATTTTCATGATGTTCCATCTTGGGCAGCATGTTCCTGAGAAGTGTTTGAACATAAGAACCAATGTGGTTCATCCCCAGATCTTCATAGATAGAAAGATTGTTGGCAACTCTTCTGTCTGGTTTAGCAATGGACCGGACGGTAACATTTTGGAAGGTCTGAAGATCTTTCCATCTCGATTTGCAAATGGAAGCCCAAGCAGGTATACCGTGAAGTAAAATGGCACGAATCAATACCTTGTATAACAAGAGTTTGTTGTCCACTCTGAGAGCGCTGTTTCGCCCCAGTAGCGCGATGAGACTAAACTTCGCTTTCTTAGCCTTATTAAGCGAATACTGGACATGGTCGTTCCATTTGAGCTTGGAATCAATCACAACTCCGAGGTACTTATAATTTTTAACCCACTCAAGCTTCCTACCATGTAGGATGAGGGGCCTTGGAGGGTTTTTGCGTTTGCGTGTGATGAACATGGCTTTACACCTGTTAACATTTAGCTGTAAGCGCCACTTAGAGAACCAGCTCTCACACTGGTGTAAAGCTTTTTGCAGACGGCTGATGACGTGGACTGGATTACGTGGCCAGGTCATGATGGACCCGTCGTCAGCAAACAAGTAAAGATTGCACTTTGTAAACTTAGGAAAGTCGTGGATAAAGAAATTGAACAAGGCAGGTCCCAGGACAGAGCCTTGGGGAACACCAGCATTAACATCAGAAGGGTCAGACAAGGAGTCACCAACCTTAACACGGAAAGTCCTGCTTGTCAGAAAGGTGCGAACCAAGGCAATCAGGTCATCAGGGAAGCCACAAGTAATCATTTTATAAATGAGTCCGTCATGCCAGACTTGATCAAAGGCCTTTTGAACGTTAAGAAAGATGATACCACCAAACATAGAAAGATTGAGAGGACCGTTCAAGTTAGCAACAAGCCTCCATACATGGAGCTGACAGGAGTGAGCTGTGCGGAAGCCGAATTGCTCTTCACGAATAAGGTTGTTTGCCTCGCAGAAGTCGTTGAACCTCTTGAGAATAGTTCGCTCAAGGACCTTGGAGAACACTGGCAGTAAGCTAATGGGCCTGTAGCTGATGGGAAGAGCAGGATCAAGTCCCGGCTTGGGAATAGTGAGAATGATTGAGTCTTTTCAGGCGCTAGGGAAGTGGCCGTTTAGCGAGCAGTCATTCATGATCCTGGTGATAATGCAAACAACATTAAGAGGCAAATTCTTCAGAGCACTGTTAGTGATGGTGACGATGCCGGCTGCTTTTTTGTTTTTCAGGTGCTTAATGGTGTTCAAAATCTCAGAGGTGCCAATGGTATTTGGATGAGTAAGAGCGCGTTGAGAGAATCCAAACTTGTCACATACTTCTTTGACTTCCCCAGTAATATTAACCAGACAGTCCTCCTTGGGCGTATTGAATTGACTTTTCAATGAGTCAGCGATGAGTTGAGCCTTGTCCTGGTCACTGCTAACAAAAACGCCGCTTTCTGTAAGTAGAGGAGATAGTTCAATGGCCCTGTTGCTTTTAAGGGCCCTGACAGTATTCCAAAGAGAATTGTCTTGGACGGAATCTTCTCATTCCACCTTTGATTCCGTAAGTCCTGGATCTGCTCGCTGACCTTACGCGATAGACTGTACTTGAAATGCGGGAGCCTGGTACTTTGCCACAGTCTCCTGTAAGTATTTTTTTCCTGAATAGTCTGCCTGATGCGGGGAGGAAGCTCAAGATGGTCTGGCCGCTTGTAATCAACTGAAGAAGCACTAGCATCGGAAGCCATGAGAATGGTGCGAGTGACATTTTTGACATTTTCGTCCATGTCATTGCTGCTGTCTGGATCCTGATATGGAATGCTACTTTATCTTTTAGAAGTTCCCTAAAAAATTTCCAGTCCTGCTTGTAACGAAGATTTACCTCAGATCGATATTTATCTCCTCGAAATTTAAAGCAACAGGGAGGTGGTCAGATGATAAGGCATTCACTGTGTATATGTTGTATGGTTTGAAAAACCCCTTGATGACAGCTATGTCAAACACATCACTGACAGGTGAGTGATCACAGTAGTATCTATCTTCAAGGGGACCGACGATGGAAGTGTCAATCTGGTATAACATGTATCTATAGAGTACTGAGTTGCTCTGATTTGTGCATCTAGAATTCCAGTGAGGGTGCTTCGCATTTAAATCACCTGCCATAACAACTGGAATGGGTCCGGACAAAAGCTCATCGCGGTCGCGAGGGTCGAGTTTGTGCCCTGGAGGGTTATATACGGAAGTAAACTTGACCTCACCAACGTCAACATCTTTAAGGATAATGGATACTGCTTCCATTTTCACTAAATCTGGAGTGACGATCTTAGTATGAGCAATGCCTTTTCTGATAACAATAGCTGCCCCTCCAGAGCCTGGATCAGTAGCTTTTTTAGGGGTCCTATCTTTTCTGTATATATAATAACCTGGCAGGGTGAAAGATCTGCTTTGCTTGAGGCGAGTCTCGCACAAAAAGGCTACGTCGATATTCCAACTTGTGAGGAAATCGTAGAACTCATGACACTTGCGAGGGATCCCCCTTGCATTCCAGATAGTGCATCGTAGTTTTCCTTGCTTTAGTACTTTATACGGATGTCTAACCATGATTATTTCCTGCTCTAAACTGGAGTAATCTGTGGCAAATCGTTGCCACTTTCTTTTAGCACATTAATTAAGTTACCCAGAAATCTTTGAATCTTAGCCAGTTCTTTGTGGTCAACAGCTCCCTTACCAACTGAAGCAGAGGCAACGGAAGCGAAAGATCTACCTTCAACTACCTTAGAATTTCTATTCCTATTGACTTGTGGGTATTTGGGGCATTTTGCATAGCTGCTTGTGTGCTGGCCTTCACAGCGAATACATTTAGGCGGGTCTTTACCTTTTATATTCGTACAGTCCCTTGATTGATGATCGCCTGCGCACTTGTTGCAACGTGGTGACTCGGTGCAACCCTGAGACACGTGCCCAAAACGTAAGCAATTGTAACATTGCAATGGCCTTTTGTTACCCCTAAATAATTCAACTACTACAGCAAGTGGACTGATACGTTTCAGATTTAGGAAGGACTTATTATGTTCAGTGTTTTGGAGGAGGACTAAAACCATTGGCATCTCGACAGCCCCGTTCGCTTTTTTAAGCCTAATTGCTTTGTCCGGGAAGTAGTTGGCACTTCTGAGGTCTTCACAGAATTCTTCGAGGTCGTATGTTTTGTCAACGTTACGAACAACGTATTTCAGTAGCTTTTCAGACTTTAGTTGGTGGTGTTGGATTTTAAGAACATCATTGTTTTTGATTCCAGACACTAGAGTTTTGTGCGTCTCTTCGTCATGACATTTGACCTTAATTGTGTCTGAACGACCTGTGTGGGCGGTAATTTTGTCAAGAGGTACGTGTTTTTTGATCTCCTCCAAAATCTCCTTTATTGGCTTCCCATGGTGACGAACGATGATTGGTGGGATATATATTGCTCCCTTTTCACGGGTGACATTAATATGGGAAGAACTGTGTTTAGCTTTGTTAGCTCGAAGGGCTACAGAGGCACTAGCGCTGACATCAAAAGTGGACTTAATATTGTCGATCCTGACACCTCTTTTGTTCCTCTTATTCTGTGCAGTCCGCCAGTCATCTCCATCAATGTCAACAGAGTCATTATGAAGCCTCCTCTTTGTGCTTGTTCTTGATGAGGAGCTACTGTCGCTGACCGCGCCCAGACCTGGAAGACCTTCTTTACAATCGTATGAAGAAATAGCGTTATCCACTAACATGGGGGAAACGGATGTAATGGGAGAGCCCATAAATTCCTTGATAGCATTACTAAGATTGGCAATGCCGTTGGTAGTTTCCAAATTCGCACGCTTTACATCCTCTCTAAAACTGTCAATATTTGTGTTTACATTGCTAATATCATTAGTCAGCGATTCCAACCTTGTTTCTAATTCTAGATTTTTTTTGATCAATTCCGAACGTAATGCCTAAAGCTGTTCATTTATAATGATGTCAAAAGCAAGAAATCTGGGATCCTTACATGCATCTTTGTACGCTACATCACAAGGTAACACCTTACCGTCAGTATATATAATAGTGATGCTAGCGGATTTCATCGACGCAGCGCCTGAAGTTGCCATGAAGCAGGTGTGGTGCTGGGTTTTGCCGTCCTTAGAAGGACGCACCTACTTAGAGCGACTCAGTTTAAAAGACTTAAAACAGTCCTACCTTGTTGGAGATTCCACCGATGCACTGAAAGTCGAGTGGTAGAATCGTCGTCCGTCGAGTGGTAGAATCGTCGTCCGTCGAGTGGTAGAATCGTCGTGCAGTAGCAGTAGTGTGTCCAGTGTGAGCGACAATCCTGCTATACAGCAAGACAATCGACAATCGAACAGTGAAGTGTACATTTGTTAGGATGGGACGAAAGCAGCGCTTTCACAAAGCTCATCCAACCAGAATAAACTCCAAATGAAATACACTGAGGTAGTCAAGAAGCCTAACCAACCCAAGCGGTCTTCCATATTATACAAAAAAGAAAATAAGATTGACGATTGTCAGAAACAAAATACAAACGAAATAAAAACACAAGGTGAAAGAAGATTATCACATCTTCCAGTAGTCCGGGAAAGAAACGTTGCTAATATCTTCAAAATTGACGTCAAGAACGTGCCTCGGTTTACGATACTTCGTATGCCAGTTCATATTCAATGAGTTCTTCAGTATTCCATAAAAAAGTTTATTGTCGTGAGTCTTCATCTTCTGTATCATAATCAAAAGGAGATCCTGAATAAACTTTCCGATATGGGCCATGTTTAAATCCATGTGGATTGGTTTTTCACCGTCCTTCTGTCCAGCTGGAGCAATGGTCCTCAGGGTAACATTCTGGAATGACTGTAGTTCACTCCATCTGGTTTTACAGATAGTCGCCCACGCAGGCATGCCATAGAGGAGTATGGTCCGAATAATCGATTTGTACAGAAGTAGCTTGTTGTCAATGCTAAGGGCGCTGTTGCGACCCATGAGAGCTATGATACTGTACTTAGCCCTCTTCGCTTTGTTCAGAGTCTTGAGTCAATGATAACTCCCAGATACTTTTAGTTGTCCACCCAGTCCAGTTTCTTATTGAACAGAACAAGAGAACCTGGGGGACGCTTGAGCTTCCTATTGAGGTACAAAACCTTGCACTTTCCGACGTTAAGGTTCAACTTCCAGCAGTTAAACCAGTCTTCGAACTGCTTCAAGGCGCACTGCAGCCGAGTGATAACGTGAGCTGGCTGGTGTGCCCATGTCATAATGGCAGTATCATCCGCATACAAATACAGATTACAATTATCGGGTTTCGGGAAATCATGTACAAAGTAATTAAATAGCACAGGCCCGAGGACAGAACTCTGAGGGACACCGGCCTTTACAACACGGGGCGTGGAAAGATTTTCTCCAACTTTGGCTTGATAGGATCTGCCGTCAAGAAAGGATTTCACCAACAAAATCAAATCGGCAGGGAACCCGTCTCTGATCATTTTGTAGACATGGCTCTCATGCCACACTTGGTCAAAAGCTTTACTGATATCGAGAAATACCACCCCACAGTACCTGGAGAGGTTGAGGTGGGTGCTCAGGTCTTCAACGAGCCTCCATATCTGCATCGGACAAGAGTGGGCAGCAGGAAAGCCAAACTGCTCTTCCCGAAAAAGGTCATTTGCTAGGCAGTGGTCTTGGAATCTGACGAGAATCGTTTTCTCCAACACCTTGGACATCGTGGGTAGCAGGCTAATAGGTCGGTAACTCGCCGGAATCGCAGGATTTTGCCCCTGCTTGGGGATACTCAACACAGTAGATTGCTTCCAAGCCACAGGGAAGTAAGAAAATTTCCAGCAGACGTTAATGTTATTAGTGAGATAATCAATAAAGTTCTTCGGGAGATTTATAAGGGCTTTATTACTCACCTTGTCTCTCCCTGGAGCCTTTACTTATGATGGTGGCGACCTCTCCAGCCTCGATGCTGTTCTTCGTTAAATGCTGTGGGACTTCATCAAAGTTGACAATACCTTCTTTCACACGCTGAGACATGATTTAGCTCTCGGGCTTATCGTTGGTAGGAGTAACAAACTGCATTTCCAGTGAATCTGCAATGACTTGGGCCTTGTTCTGACCAGTTTGCACATAGTCACCCTGTGGTGTACGGAGTGGAGGAAGGGCGTAGCATTCTTCTTCTGTAAAGTTCTGACCATATTACAAATGGAATTGTTGCGAGCCGACAAGCTTTTGAGTTTTTCATTCCATTTAGCGTCGCGAA
>JAHWFO010035634.1:0-13910 GCA_023313115.1 Rhysida immarginata | reverse complement strand
ATTATTAAAATTCTTTTGTGGAAAAGTGGCATCCTTCCTTCATCTATACACAAGTATCCACAGATCATAAGGTCAGTTATATTTTATATATTTTTTAGTTTTATGGGCGGAGTTTAACCAAACTTATTTTGCAAGCATCTATAATAGCTTCAGATGAGTAACATATTTCAATTTGGTGGAAATCTGTGACATACATGTTCAAGGGATTCCCTTGTAAGTTAAATGTAATAAATACTACGAAGCCTGAAAACCCCGATATTTGTTTACTCCTTTAAGGAATGTAATTTGGACAAAACGTATGAGGAAAGTTGTGTTTATATATTACATGCCATATCTTAGCATTGCGTGTCCCAACGGTACCATATGGTACTATTAGGACACGTGCTACTAAAACCACTCATGACACATCCTTACTCGCACACGTGCCACTAGATCAAGATCTATCACTACTTACTCTTATATATTCGTTCATGACACGTCATGACGATTTGTTTTTTATATTACATGCCATATCTGCTTATAGGAAATTTTTAAGGGGGTATTATAATGGTACCATTAGAGCACGCACCTATTACGGTTATCTCACGTTCGAATTTCTTCGTGCTCTTTCCCATATTAATGGATTGGTGTAAAAGTTAATTCGTTTTGAAGTTTTCGTAGTAAATAATAAGCGTTAATTCGTTTATCTAAATTCTTTTGATATAGAGACGACGCCTGCTCATTGCTTGCTGACTGCGTCATCAAACGAGCGCTGACAATCCAACTTTCATTGTTTCAACAAACGAAAAAACACTAGTCGCGTTCACAACCTCTTAACTTTTCTCGCTTTTCTCACTTATCTTGCTTAAGTCACTTTCAGGAAAGCGACGTCTCAAAAGTCACTTTTCTGAAAGCAAGTCAGTACCTACTTTCCCCTCTGCTTTTCTTACTTTTCTGGGTTTACAGCTAACTTCCGGTTTAGTGGTAGCCATATTGGATCGCCGCTTCGCTCGTTTCGAGATTGCCCACCGATAAAACTTTTAATTTAAAGGCGTAAGTAACGTATTTAACGTTATAAATTTTTTTGGTTATAATTAAGGAATAATAAAACCTTGGAGAGCAATAAAAAACATTTTTCACAATCAATAAGTCACTTATTATTTTTCAAACAATTTCAATATGTTCATCATGCTATTTATGGCTGACGCAGTTTTAGATGCAAAAGTAACAAAAGCAGCAAAAGTGATCTTTTCACTTCCGGTTTCATTCACAATGAAAACCTATTTTCTTTGCTTTTCAAAAGCAAAGACAAAGTCACTTTCCCATAAGTGAAAGGTATTGAATGCGACTATTGATTACAACAAGTGTTTTTTCGTTTGTTTTAAACAATGAAGATTGGATTGTCAGCCCTAGTTTGATGACGCAGTAATCAGGCTGTTTTTTAGGTGGCGTTGATAGAGATCGATTTCCCCTTTCAATAATCGGCAGTCACGTGCATCCTGCACGCGCACCATCTCATAAACGTTTAGAGCACGCGCAGAACCGAACCGATGTGCTCAGCCAACACCACCTATCCAGAAGCCTGATAACGGAGACGTCATACATAGTTACATCATCATTAGTCGACCACTGTTAATCCTATTTCTACCACTAATAAGCCCTAAATTTGGTCGACTAATCAGGCCTTCTGTCTAGGAGGTGTTGGCTCAGCATGCGTTTTCCCCAATCCAAGGATAATTCGTCTCTTCCAGCAATTCAGTACACGCACTCTCTACTGCATTGTTGGAGTTGTGTCTACAGACATACGGGCCGACAGCTGGACAAACCGATCACATAAGCATTTTCCTACGAAAATGTGTTAAAAGGAATCAATTCAATAAACCAAACAGAACAGAGTTTGAGATCGGCCCTTTGTCCATATTTAATAACTTTTTAAAATCCCTTTTATAGATTTCTATACTCTCAAAGCTGACTAATTGATTTCTTGAATCGACAGACCTAGCTAACTTAAAATTATCTGAACTACACCCCGTAAAGAAATTATATACTCACCCGTGAAATTCTTATAACTTGATATTATATGTTTATTTGACATCTTTTTTTTTCACAGGACACTGAAAGGAATTACATAACTTTAACGTTTAAAGATCTGAAAAATTCCAATTTTTTTTACCAAAAAAAAAGAAAAAGCATTTTTCAGCTGTAAAGAAAATATAAACTCAGGGTAGATGTCACACTTCTTGGACAAGAAAATGAACTTTTCCATGCAAATATTGCCTTTCAATAACCAACCATTGCCAACAATATGAGTAGTGTGTGATTTAAATCCCTAATAATTGTGGCCAGAGAATTCCTTCTCAGCATGCCTCGTGGAAAGTCTCTAACTGAGAAAGAAATAAGGAAAATAAACTTTCTCCACGCAAAGGGACATTCAACAAGGCAAATAGCTGCAGAAATTAACCGTTCACAATCTGTTATTCAAAATGTCATCACAAGAAGCGACGAATATGAAACCAAGAAGAGAACAGGAAGACACCCAAAACTTCTGTCCCGGGACCACTGACGAATTCAAGTTCTCGCTACACATGAAAACTTATCAACTCGGGATATTGCTCTTCAAATACCAATGCCCGTGTCACACCAAACCGTCTGGAAAAGCTTAGCTTCGCAAGTCAACATAAAATATGAAAAGATGAAGGCAAGACCTAAGCTGACCGCAGCTCACCGATTAACTCGACTTGAGTTTGTAAGGAAACTGTGAAATGGAAAGATGAATGGAATGAAATTGTTTTTTCCGACGAAAAGCGGTTCTGTCTTGATGGTCTTGATGGTTACTCCTCGTATTGGCATGACTTGCGTACACAACCGAAAACAAGATACAGCAGACAACAAGGTGGTGGTGGAGTGGTGGTGTGGGCAGCCTTTGGAGTGGGAGGCAAGACCGACATTGTGTTTGTGTATGGCAAAATGGACTCCTGCAAATGTAAAAAAAAATGCTGTATGACCATGTAATTCCATTTGGACCAGTTCTGGGAGGCATGATTTTGAAGTTCTAACAAGACAATGAGTCAGTGCACACGTCGAAGTCCACCACAGAATGGTTTAAAAGAGAAAAAAAAATCGACATTCTTAAATGGCCTTCGCTTTCACCTGACCTCAACCCCATTGAATATGTGTGGGGTTGGTTGACAAAGATTGTGTACAACCGAAACACAATATCATCACGTCAACGATCTCAAGCTTGCAATGGTCAATGCTTGGGACAACATAAAGGAGGTGGATCTGAAAAAACTGATTGAGGGGATGTCGGACAGGATGATTGAAGTTATCGAGAAGAAAGGAGGGCCCACACATTTTTAATTCCAGTTTTTTTGTGTGTTTCCCGTGTTTTGGGTCTTGAGTTTATATTTTCTTTACAGCTGAAAAATGCTTTTTCCTTTTTTTTTTGGTAAAAAAATTGGAATTTTTCAGATCTTTAAACGTTAAAGTTATGTAATTACTTTCAGTGTCCTGTGAAAAAAAAATGATGTTAAATAAACATCTTAATATCAAGTTATAAGGATTTCACGGGAGAGTTTATAATTTCCTTACGGGGTGTAATACCATGACCTGCGTCCAAAATATGTTTGGCGATGCTCGATATGTCCGATCTGCCTTATTTTGCATGAGATAAATGCTCTTTCCACCTTTTAATAATATTTCTGGAGCTCTGATCAACATAGTTCTTATCACAAAAATAGAAGTGAAATAGATAGATTCCCGACTTTTCCAGAGGTGGGATGGCATCTTTAGGATTTCCTAAGAGTGCTTTCAAAGTATTCACACTTTTAAATGCAATCTTTAAATTGCAAGCACTAAAAATCTTTTTCATTCCCTTGTGGATCATAAGCAATACTAATAAATTTAGGGCTTGTGGTCTCTGGAGTTAATTACGTGGAACGGGCCTTCGAAACGGGCCATCGAAAACAAGCGCAGAGGAAAGCTCTCGAAATGGATAGTGCTGCTCCAGAACAGCGCTAAGTCACTTGTGGCCAAGAAGACCCTCCACCTGCTGGGAACATTTCGATGGGAAGTCCTCAAATATCCTTCGTACAGCCCCGACAGCTAATGTGACTCCCGTATTTTCGGCCCTTTAAAAAATCACTGAAAGGTTATCGGTTCACGCGATAAGAAGCACAGAACACCGTGGAAAAAGGATCCGTATGAAGGCATCAGTGCATTCGCTTGTTACACTCAGAGATCGGTGCATCATTATCAAAGGCATTAATGTGTAGGCGTCATGATACACATTAACTTAGGTCAAATATTCTGTACTTAAGATATTCATTAGATATAACCGTAGTCTCCTTTTCATTTGGGCACATCTTATATGTAGAATGGATAATTTTAAAGCCATCTGTCGTGAAATTATGGCCTTCCGGTAAAATATGATCTGCAAAAGCAGATATGCCCCGTTTTTCATTTTTAATATAGAAAATATGCTCCATCATTCTAGCTTTTTACCCCTCTTTTTGTATGTCCAAAATAAAAGTTATTGCAGTAGTAATATTCACACTTATAAAACCCCTGAGCAGAATTCTCCGGGAATCCTGTCTTTTACCATATTAAGCTTTTTTCTAAGAGTATTTGAACTTTTGAAGTCTTTTTATAGTTGAATCTTTTGCAAATCCTTTTTAAGAACTCCGTTCAAATTTACATGATATGGAAGGACAATAGTTTTACAGAAATCATAGTTGACGTTTTTCAGGGAGGTGAATTCTTAATTTTTCCACAATCCGATCTTCAAAGCCATTGTGTCTGGCATACAATTTGAGACGTCCTCATTCGGTTGTTCTTGCATCGTCCTGGAGTGGAATTAAACACTTCTACGTAGTAGATAGTAGAAAGCCGCCAATTTTTGAGAATGACAATGATTGGAGTCATTCTTAATAAATGCAGGGACAGTTTTTCATATCCGGTGGATGTCAAAGATAGCGAAATTTCAATAGATAAATAAATAAATAAAAAATCTAAAAATCCCAGGTGTTGAACCGTTAAATCATGAAATTAAAAAATATTGCTATACATTCCTTTTCTTACGTTCCTGTGTGTTGGTATCGATGTGTCGATGACATTTTTGCCATATTCGACACTGGTAAATATGATATTAAGCAGTTTTCTTGAGAAGCTAAACGCTTTATGCCCGTTTATTAATTTCACTATGGCGATAGAGGTTGACCAATAACTGGCATTTTTAAATAGTGTTATAGAAAAATCTGAAAATTCGCTATCTTTGACATCCACCGGAAGAACAATTTTGTCCCTGCATATATTAAGATGACTGCGATCATTGTCATTCTCAAAAATTGGCGGCTTTATACAATCTCTTCGTAGAATATGTTTGATTCTTCTCCAGGATGATGCAAGAAAAACCGAATTAGGACGTATCAAATTGTATACCAGATACGATGGCTTTGAAGGTAAGACTGTGGAAAAATTAATGTAGAAGATTAAGAAAAAAGTGGCATCAGAAGAAGTCACCTCCCTGAAGAACGTCAAATATGATTTCTGCAAAACTATTGTCCTTCCTGTAAATTTGAACAGAGGTCTTAAAAGACAAGATTCTCAAAGAATCCTCCCTTTCATTTAAGTTCATTTAAGTGGAATAGTGGGTTCTTTTCTTCCTTTCTTATTAGCTTCTAATGACCTGATAATGATAAAATCAAGCATTTTTTAACAAATGTGTTATAACATTTTCTGAAATATTTAACAAAAATATTTAAGATTGAGTAAAGAGTATATTACCTTAAGCCTGTGGATAAGATTACAGTTTACACATAAAACAACCAACCGCTTTTCCACAAAAAGTTTATTCTGCATGCATGTACATTTCAACCGCTAGGAGATCTTCTTTAATCATGAGTCAATACGAGGCCTGACCGAAAAGTATCAAAGTTGACCGAACAATCAACACATGGTGCGGCCAAATAGGGAGCAAAGTTATTTTTTTCTGTTCTGGGAAAACTGATACATTGTTTATACCAGGTAACAGCACTAGTCCCTTTTCTTGCCCCGTTACCTTACATAAAGCCCTTAAATCGTTTTTAGTGGCAATTACTGGTACACTGTCAATTACTGGTACCTTATGCAGATTCCTCCGTGCAAGCTCTACATTACTATGAGGTTTGGTGCAAATTCTCCCAGTGGGGTCGGAGTTGTGGGGGTAGTGATCAAACGATCTTTGGAACTATTAATATTTTCATTCAAACGGAAATGATGAGAGACGAAAGAAGATAGAGTTCTTTCCCAATTTCTAAATAGATTTACAAGGTTCGAAAAAATCAATCTTTTGATTAAAAAGGAGTAAAAAATAGATGAACTCGAGGCTTTCACTACTTTCCTATACCCCCCCCCCCCTTAGGGAATTATCCTTTTGTTTCTTCATAGCTTTCTATTGCATTCTATAATAAAGGTTCAGTGCCAGCCCAGAATAAAACGGGGCCAGATGCAAAATGCTCGTATGGAGCTTATTTTTCAAAGATATTGTGAAAAATATTTGAATAGTATCGTGGATAATTAAGGCGCGAGGTCTTGTGCAGTGGCACCATTCTTACCGCCCTCTGGTCAGCCTAGTATTGGGGAATATATCAGTTGGTGAGTAGGGATCTGTGGTCACAGAACCCTCCGCCATATCTCTGACGAAATAATTAACTACTCTAAAGGCTCGTTCGCACTAGCCAAAAGAAACTAGTTCTATCAGAGGTACTAGTTTTATCAGTGAAGTGCGAACAAAACTGGGTGTAAGAAGAACTAGTTCTTTCAGCTCTGGAACTGGGGTTTCCAAGCCCAGTTTCTCAAACTGGATCTGGGGCTGGAGAGTGCTTGTTCATGCAAAGACTTCTGGGTAGTTTTCCCATAAGTCTTCACGAATAGCGTTACGATCACGGATTAAAAATACATAATGGCTACCGAACAACAGTGTTCTCATTCTCAAACAAATCAAGAAAAGTGGAAAGATGGAGAAACTAAAATGGCCATTCAAATTTGGAAAACAAAAATACATGATTTAAGAAGAATAAAACGAAATAGGCTTGTGTACGAATCAATGGCAGATGAGTTGGCAGCACATGGCATACAAAAGACCGCAATCAGCATTCAAGCTAAATTAAAACAGCTAACCAGCAGATATCGGTACGAGCTTTTAATGTTTTTTAATACATATTTTAACAAAATTGTTTACTATTATCCCTGTTTTACATAAATTATTATTATTAATTTTTTAATAATTTATACATATTTTGGAAGGGGAGACTTCCCTTTTTCTTATCTTTATACTGTACATCTCCAGGCCTATAAATACTACTATTAACTAAATAAAAACATTTCACTACTTTTGACTACATTTCCTATTTCTATTTCCTTTCTTTTCTCTTTTATACTTAAAATATCCAATAAAATAAAATTAACAACAAGAAAATCTTATAAATTAATACCAAATAAACCTATGCCTATGCTATGTAATATTCATCTCCAAACACTTAATCTTTCCACAACAATTTTTCATAATATCTATAGTTTTTCGAATAATTTCATTCCCATCCAGCTTCCCAATTCTCATTTTTTTCAATACATAATTTTTTCTATCTTATTGCCTCTATTTATAATTAAAGAGCACGTGTTCAATAGCTTCTAGATTTTCAATACCCTAATCTACACAACGTTTCATTTGCAGATCCATACATTCTCTTAGCAATTATAATATTTACACATCTTAATTTTAAATACCTTTTTATTCTAGAAGAATATTATTTTCCACATTGCTCTCAATTTGCCAATTGCTAGATATTTTTGATAAATGATATTTGACACTGATTTTTCTATATTTTCCCTTCTAATCTTTAATTCATTTTCTGCAATTCTTTCGATAATTTTTTCAATTTTAATACTTGATTACTGTTATTCCTTTCCTACTTTCTTTCCCACCATTCATTTAATAAATTTTCTGGGGCACTGTTGTTAATTTTCTTTAATCAATCATATACCCATCCTACCTTGCCTTTTTATTTCTTCCCAACATAATATATTTTCATGCATTTCTTCCATTTTCTCAATACACTTTAACGCTTTTTTTTATTAAGTTCTTCTTTACCTCATCCTTCCTAATTCAGTTAATCCTATATAATTAGGTGTGTTTGAATTATTTCTACACTCTGATCTCCAAGCATCCCTATATCTCTGCAGAAAATTCTACCATACTTTTAACTAAAGCATCAAAACGTTTTACATAAATCAAATGGAGTTATTGTTTGATCAAATATGATTAGAATAACTGCAGTTTTTAAAACTTCATTTAATATCTTAGAAAAACTTAAATTTATATTTCTTGTTTATATTTCCATATTATTAATTTATCTACCATATTTTCAGTAAAGAAAAAAAGAAAATAGGACCCTCAGGAGGTTCTCCATCAACTTGGGTTCATTATGATGACATTCATGGAATTTTAGGAAGCTTTCCTTTGAATAACCCTGCATTGATGGAGGAATCATTCCACAGTCATTCACCTTCTGATCTGTTCCATAACATGATGGAAGTTAATATTGGTGAAAATGTTAACGAGACTCCCACAGCTATAAACGCAGAATATCCCCGTATGTCAGGAGATGGTGAAGCTGTTGAAGGTATTATTGTTACATTTAAACACGTTGCATTTTACAATGTTTCATCAACAAAATAATTTACATCAACAAAATCAACCTTATAATCTTATACAGTGATAGAAGAACGTAGTGATCTATCCACCCCTGAACCACAGACTGCAGAAACCTCAACCGAAAGGCAGCGTTTTATTTCAAGAAAAACTCGTGACAAGAAAGGAAAAAACTCATCAATAGCACAGCTATTAGAAAAATTAGACAGTTCTGAAGCTGAGGTCAGAAGCCGAGATCAGGAAATCATTCAACTAATGTCACAACAAAATGCCTTGTTTTCTGAAAGCATTAATGTACAAAGAGAATTCAACGATTTGTTTTCTCAATTCTTGCAACAAAAACAATAAAGCTATTCTAATTGTCAGAATATCTTTTTTCAGTTTGTGTCATTTTGTGAGTGTAAAATGAAAAATAAAACTTAATAAAACTTGTAATGATCCATAATGGATTGACGATCAATAACATTTTTTTAATACGAAAACTATGACAAGTTAATAGTTTATCTTTAACAATAAACAAATATAAATTAGCCACTGATGAATGGGGGCGTTTGGAACAAACCATTACAAAACAGGTATGTAAAACAAGAAACTTAACTTATCATACAATGTTTATCACTTATTCTAAATTCTGAAAATACTCCAAAAGAACCATCCGAATGTTTTGAGCTTCCAAATTGTTGTTGCCCACAATTGTTATTGGTGTATTTGATGCAACACTTTCTTGAACAGATTCGTCGATCCAAGCTTGATTAATGCTATCACCCCTTGTCTCACACAGATTATAAAGAATACAACATGCCTTCACTAAAACTGGAACTCTGTCTAATGATATTTCCATCCGTTTATGCAGGGAACGAAAACGCCCTTTTAAACGCCCAAAAGCATTCTCAACTACACGGCGAGCTCTTGATAGGTGATAATTATACAATAATTTTGGAACTGATAATGAATTACTCTCTGGAAATGGTTTCATCAAAGATGTCATCAGGGGAAAAGCAGAATCTCCAGTTAACAGCAGTGGAATATGGACACCTGAAATTTCTATACTCTGTTGCTGTAGAGTGACATCATGCAATAAAATGTCCATCATTTTGCTGCATTGTAAAACATGAGCATCATTGCTTCGTCCCGGTGCTCCAACATTTATGTATGTAAATCTGTACCTGGCATCACAAACAGCCAACAAAATAATGCTGTAATGACTTTTGTAGTTATAATAGTCCACTGCGTGGTCTTTTGGTGGGCTCACTGTTATGTGTTCCATCGATTACTCCAATACATTGAGGAAATTGCAGAAGCATAAGAAAATCGTTTGCAGTTGTCAAATACTCAGCTGCACATTTTGGAAATGATATGTATTCCGTCATTAATTTATCCACAATCAATAAACAAAATTCGTACACTATTTCACACACTGAACTTCGACCAATTCCAAATAAATGAGCGATTGTACGATATTCAGCGGTTGAGGCTAAGGTATACAATGCAACAGCAATACGTTTTTCTAATGAAATACACAGACGAAATGTTGTATCCATGCGCTGTAGCTCTTGTAGTTTAATACACAAGATATTGTAAGTAGAACGTGAGATACGGAAGTTTTCTTTCCACTGTTCATCAGTGAAATGTTGAGCTAAAGACCACCATTCTCCAGCTTTCCTTGTTTCCCAAACTGTAAACAATCGTTCAGACAATAAAGCAACTGCTCCACACAACACTTGTTTGCGTTTATCATGCAAACGCTTTCTTGAGTATAACAAATACGTAATCCGTTTTGTGTTTAACTGCATTTGATTTTGTACCTCGCAAAGTCTACGATGTTGCAGCACAAGTGATTTGACAAGCGCCATCTTTAAATAACGATGAAGAAGCATTAATCATTCCAGGGCACGCTCTATTTGTTGTGTCTGGAACTGGATTCCCACATCTAAACAGGATTTCCAGTGCGAACAGTAGGATGATAAAACTAGTTTTCAATTAGAACTGGTTCACCTGGAACCAGAAAAGAAACTAGTTCTATTTGTAGTGCGAACGAAGTATAAGCAGAGGCCACCCGGGGCGGTCCTTCACTTTGCCGCCATCTCTTCGAGTAACAAAATAATACACATCCAAGTTACTGAAACGAAATTGTAAAATGGACAGTTTTTAATATCCCGATAGAAAATATTTTTTTTTCAATGTTGTAGGTCAGAATTGCCGACCCTTAAAAAGTGCCCCCCCCCCCCTCTTACGACGCCACTGACCTTAAAACTTGCCAAATCACATAAGTCAAGTCATAAGATTTAAAAATTATTTTAACCATATTTTAAAAAATAAAGTAAACAGCAGCAGTATTTTACTAAAGAATATGATATTATTGAAGTACCGCCTAGATATCGCACGCAGGTAAGGTGATAGAGAAAGTCTGAGTTTACCTGGTGATAGACGACGTCGCTACGCCAGAAAATCTTTCCAAGCTCGGCTTGAGTCGTGCGTTCTCCCGCTGGCATGCGATTCAATGGGCGAGGCTCATTTTGCTCGCTGGAACGGGCAGGCGGTGGGACTGCGTCGTTGCGTGACTTGTTTCCGCTGTCGCTTTGCCCATCGTCAGCTTGCCTGCCACGTTTATCCAAGCACTTGGCGTCGTCTCCGTTATGAATTTCCCGACGTCGTCTCCGCTCGTTCGGCTCACTGCGTCGCCAAGTCGTTCGACGCTGTCGTGGCGGCCTGCCTCGTCTAGGCATTCGAGGAGACCTTGTTCCCCTTCGTCGGCTTTCCTCCTGTGACGATTTCTCCAAACTCTCGCGGAGGATTTTTCTGCCGTAAAATCGTTAGCAATTTTTACTCGTGTTCGCTCGCTGGCAGTTGATACCTTTTTTGCCTCCTCCTCACCCTCGCTTCCGTTTTGCGTCGTCCTTCTACCTGCTCTTTCCGCCTTTCTATCTCGACGCCGATTGGCTTGGTTTCTCCTCCACGTCTTCTCTCCGTCACGGAGGCTGGAGGACGTCATATCGCTCGATCTTGAGCTTTTACCATGTGACACTGTATACAAGGGACTATCAAAAAGTTCCCGGAATTGTTGTCTGGCCGGTGAGCGCCGTAAGTCTGGAAAACGCAGCTCGCTACATCCCAAGAGCACGCACGTGAGGTTGCATCGTGTTCGGATGTGTCATTCGGGAGCTGTAGCGTGTACTTTTAAGAGGGTGTATCATACGTTGGCCCGATGTCACAGTTTGAGCAGAGAGCAAACATCAAGTTCATGTTCTAGCTTGGAAAAAGTGCTACGGAGACATGCAAGCACTGAAACAGGCGTACGGGGATAGTGCCCTTAATAAATCAGCTGTGTTTGATTGGTTCAACCGATTTAAGGCGGGCCAAGACAGTCTCGAAGATGAGTCGCGGTCGGGAAGACCAACAACCTCCAGGCAACCTGAAAACGTCGCAAAAGTGCTGGATTTGGTGCGTCTGATCGGAGGAGAACCATCAACGAAGTGGCTTCAGAAATGAACATTTCTTTCGGGTCCGCTCAGGCGATCTTGGTTGAGGAACTGGGGATGCGACTAGACTGCGCGAAGTTCGTTCCGCATCAGTTGAATGCAGAGCAGATGGAATGTCGGATGTCAATCGCTGGTGATCAGTTCGAACGAGCATCTGCGGGGTCAAAGTTTTGTGTCAAAAGAAGAGATCGAAGCAAGCGCGACAGCTGGTCTCAAGTCCGTTTCAAAGGAAGAGTTCGCACGGGCTTTCAAGGGGTGGCAGTCTCGTTGGAGTAAGTGTGTGTGTGTGTGCCCAAGGAAAGTACTTTGAAGAGGATTAAGGTCGCGATGTGCATACTGTATCCAGTCACCGGCCAGAATACAATTCCGGGAACTTTTTGATAGTCCTTTGTAAATAGATTAAGTAGATCTACAGGGTGATTCTGAAAAAGTGTGTATAATTGTAAGCAATGACAGAGGTGACCAGAATGAACATTTTCTTTTAATACAAAATGAGGGGTCGCAAGTATATTGTTCAGGAGCTATCACGTTTTATGTGCAAGACACTTTATGTTAATGACAATAATACGGTTTCGTGTACATCATGTGTGTCCTCTGGTTTAGACTCCAACCAAAAGAGACAACAAAAGCTGTAAACATTACATACAATAAATGACGCCAGTTCAAAGCAAATGTTCGAAGTGATGGCCACCAGTGGTGCGACATAGCTGACACCGCCGACGTAAGGATTCTCGCACCCGGTGAAACATGTCTGGAGTATCTTGAATGGCACCAGCAGCAACAGCAATTCGTACTACAAGATCATCCGGTGTGCCCACAGGTGTTTTATACACTAGGTCCTGAAGATGGCCCCATACAAAGAAATCAAGTGGGTTGAGGTCAGGTGAGCGAGCTGGCCAGGCTGCAGGCCCACCTTGCCCAATCCATCTTCCTGGAAAGGCGGTATTTAGAGTGTCGCGCACTGACCGAGAGAAGTGTGCCGGAGCTCCATCATGCATGTACCACATGTTTTGTCGAACATCAAGAGGGATGTTATCGATAGCTCGGGGAGAGTTTCCTGCAGAAACCGATTGTAATTCTCGCCTGTCAAGTGGTTAGGCATGATGTACGGGCCCAGTAGATGATTTTCAATGACACCAGCCCACACATTCACATTGCAACAGCGGAATCGTCCGCAGGAACGTGATAATTCAAGCAATAAACATAAAACGTGATAGCTCCTGAACAATGTATTTGCGATCCCACATTGTATAAAAAGAAAATGTTCATTCTGGTCACCTCTGTCATTGCTTACAGTTATACACACTTTTTCAGAATCACCCTGTATACACACTTTTTCAGTGAAAATTATTTTTTTCATCTGTCTTATTATTCTGACATCTCAAAAATGTTCAAGAAATAGTCAATTCTTACGTAATAGTTGGATTAGTATAATATTTCACATAAAAATAGTTTTCACAAGTGTTTAGGATTGTGGCTTTCTGTAAGTTTTACATACTTGTGGGTTATATTCAATGTTTTCAAACTTTTCTTTAGTGAGTGTGGGATAACCCAGTGGCAAAAAGAATGATCTGAAAGAGGAAAACTCGCGACATTGAAAAGAGCGTCGTCGCTAGGCGCAAGATCCGGAAAAAATGATACATAAGGAGGTGCGTTGTGCTCTAGAGCAGTGTTTCCCAACCTTTTTCGGATCGCGACCTCTTTTCTAAAAGTTGAGTAGGTCGCGGGGGGGGGGGGGGGGGGGGGGGGGGGGGGGGGGGGGG
>JAHWFO010035631.1:801-15343 GCA_023313115.1 Rhysida immarginata | reverse complement strand
GGCGTGAAGGACTTCAAAGCGAAACTCGATTTCCTCCCATGTTCGGGCTAGCATTTCGGGGGTGATTTCAGTGATTGTTTCAATTATTCTGTTCTTAAGAGTTTCAATGTCATCAACATTGGTCTTGTATACTGTTTTTCACATATCCCCAGAAGAAAAATCCAGAGGGCTCGCATCGGGTGAGCGAGGGGCCAAGAGATTGGCCCACCCATTCCAATCCATCGTTATGGAATGTTCGTATCAAGGCACTGCCTAACTTGCAGGCCCCGATGAGGAGGTGCTCCATCTTGCTGGTAGATTATGTTGGGCTGCAGTTCTTCCACCTGTGGAATCGGGTATTCTCCAGCATATCTAGATAGGTTGCAACGGTAATGGTGTCTTCAGCGAAAAAGAAAGGTCCGATTACACGATCATACATTAAAGCGCACCAAATATTAACCTTTGGGTTGTCGCGTATATGCTCCCTTAGAACGTGGGGGTTTTGTGAGCCCCAAATGCGGCAGTTTTGTCGGTTAACTGTTCCGGAAGTATGAATTGTTGCCTCATCAGAAAACAAAATGTCCTGATTGTCGATTATTCGGAGCATTTCCTCAGCAAACTTCTTGCGCTTCGGTCGGTCATCTGGCTTCAGTTCATGCATCATCTGGATTTTGTAGGGGTGTAAGACGAAGTCGGTGTTTCACTATTTTATGTACGGATGTCATTGGCATATCCAGTTGACAAGCCGCTTGGCGAAGTGATTTACGGGGACTACAATCGGACGCCTTTTCTACTCAGTGGTGTCGCTGAAGGTCTACCAGCACCCTTTTTTGTGTAACAGGCTGCCTGTGTTTAAAATTTTTTCATGCATTAGCTTAATTGACTTATGATTTGGAGGATCCTTTTTAAACTTTGCTTTGAACATTCTCTGAACTGTAATCATTGACTTAAATTCCGCAAGCCATAACACGCATTGGGCTTTTTCTTGAACACTCGCCATTGTTTACTGCGTCTCGCTGAAAATGGAACAACGCGCCAACAATGGTACCACACGCCAATCGCGTGTTTCATTATCAACTCACGCGAGGCTAAGAAACTTTGAGTTTTTCTTTGTGAATAAAAAAAATCACGTTAAAATCTGTAATAGTTTTTGAGTAATAAACATGTATAGTCTATATATATATATTTTGCTTGACCCGTCCGTCATGAAGCGACAATGCATGAACAATATGCGCTGACCAACAATGTATATCTCTTGCAAGTTTCTGCAACAATGGGCCATAATAAAAAAAATTACTTGCGTTAAATTAAAACCAAATTTACAAATTCGTACGACGGGCTTTAATGCTAACTAAAGTAAATGACGCAACAAAAGAAAACAATTATAAATCTCTTTTCTTTTTAACAATATAACACCAATTATCTACTTCAATTCTACGTCTGGGAGATTCGAAAAATAGCTCGATAATGGTTTGATGCGTGCAATAACAATTAGTAAACGATTCCTAATGAATAGGGTAATAGCGCCGACGAAGCGAAAATTTCAGACAATCTCCGAAGTTCAAGAAGCCTATGCGAATCCAACGGAGTATGGAAGTCGACAGCATCGATTGCTATGCTATGTTCGTGGTCCAAAATTATTGCAAGATACTTTCAAAAGCTCTTAAGCTGCTAAAGGACGATGAAGAATGGCATCGTTGCATGTGATGCGTGAAGCAATTGCTTTCCAGATTTGACAACTCAGACATCTATTTGCAGTCATTCTGGTATACTGTAAGTCTCCAGGAACCTAAACGAATGTGGAATAGTTGTGCAGACGCGTTGTCAAAAGACCATGAGCATCAATTCAACTCGGAATCAACCAATCTTCGAGTGCTGTATCTCACATTAAGAGATTTGAACCAGTATCTGACGAACAATGAACGCCGACTCAAGGATTATCCAGGGATGCCTCAATTGCATCAGTTCGCTGATCAAGAAGTTAAAGCATTCCAGAATTCAAATCCACTGGTATCGCTAGAAACTGCATACCTTCGGACAAGATTCCAAGAGTTGGTGGATCAAATATCGCTCTTAAATGAATAACAGCCGATTGTGTAAAATCACACATTGAATGCGGTATGCAATGAGACGCCAGAAAGGAGACTCTGTTCTTGGACGGTCCTGGCGAAACCGGTAAATCATTTTTGCTGGAAAAAGTGCTGGCGACTGTTCGATTGGAAGGCAAAACTGCCCTGGCAACGGCAACGAGTGGAATTGCTGCACTTCAATTGATGGTCAGGCGAACGGCACATTCAATGTTCAAGCTAGGCCTAGATATAAAAATAACTTCAACCAGTAATACCCCCATTCAATCGTAACATGCAGAATTGCTAGGCAAAAGCAGATCTTGGACATGCGAGTTACTAAATATATTTCTTTTCGTATAATCTATGGGTGTTTAATGTTGCTTATTGCTTCTGCTTGGCTGCGCCAATTACTTACATTTTTGCAATGCTACTTTGGCGCGTTGGTTATATGGCGTGTTCGACAACCTTGATATTGTGATATCAGCTAGTATGGGAGATAATTTAGAAACACCCTGTATAACAATTGATTCGTTACTTTCTGTTTATCTTTTAAGCATTGTTGACATGACACTCGTTTTTCCTAGCGGAATGTGAACCGATGCTGACGCTTACTTTTGTATGCAAAACTGAGGAATTACATACATCTAGTAACATTACTACAGAACAATAGCAAGGTTAAAAAAAATTGATTGTGCACTGTTCTTGCTCGTTACTTCGTCATAATTATGCACTTCCTATTAAATAGAATGCTAAAAAAACAAGCAAACGACGAGTATGAATAAAGACTTTATAAAAATCCTGCACCTAGAAACCATGTTTAAGAGGCAATTTTTATGTGAACCCATTTGTGACCGTTTGACGGCGTTTTGAAAGAAAATTTTGCACAAATTATGATTGACGTTCCTTTGGCGCTGCTCTTTGCACACGCTAGATTAAATCTTGATTGGTCCACCCATAGAGAATGGGAGATTGCATTTGACGGTTGGAGAAGATGAAACCGCATGCCAATTATATGATTACAAAAAAAGGTGGTGGGGGATTACTGTTCGTCGCCATGGCTACACGAGTGAATTTCTCGTCCTCGTTCGTTTCTTAATTCCCGCCTCTGTGTAGGGTGCGTTGCTCGTCAGGTATGGACGTATAATTGCATCAGTCAGTCATTTTTTTTTTTTTAATTCTCCAGTTTTGAACCTTGCGCTTTTTATAAACGATTTGGAGTTTGTTTCATTTATTTAAACAAATGTACGTGTGAATTTACTCTATGTAAGCCATAAATTGAAGCAAATAAAGCTTGCGAATAATGCCAGGAGGTATCATTTAATTTTCCTGAAAATGTCCTATATACTTTTGCTTTATTTTTTTAATAGTAGTGAAAACAGGGGAAGCCAAAATAATCAGTCTGTCGAATGCAGCCTCGGTGGTATCAATCATTTTGACTTCTCCCATAAATTATGGATTAAAAACACAGTTGCCAATTTATTATGCGCATCTACTAAGTATTGTTGGACTCTTTGGACTCTTTTATGCCCTCAATATGCTTGATTTCGTTTTTGTATAGATTCTATGGAATGTCGATTGGTGGCTTGAGAAATATCCTACCATATCCGATGAACTGCAAACATGATTAATTGGACCACGTTGTCCTTTTCCGCTCATTTACTGCCCAGTTTTCGTGTTCCTGTGCCAACTGAAGACGTGCCAACTCTACTCTGTATATTCTATAGTTACTATTTGAATTTTTAATGCTCTTGTGCCCTGAGCGCGTGGGTGGGGGTGCCAAAAGGAACCCTAGACAATAAACACCCAAGCGCGGCAGGACCAGGTTGTTTAGACTTGCGTGGGGAGGTGTAACTTGGACAAGGAGCAGACGTGCGTCTAAAGGCCAGTTTCCATTTAGCGTCGGTTCGGCGTAGGTTAGGCGTCTGCGTCTTTTTTTGGAATTTTTGAAAAGGCAGTGGCTACGTACAGTGCAACCTTGTACGCCTTCCGTCCAATGCAACGGAAGTGGCTAGCTATACCGCCATCTACTAACAGCTTCAGACTCCAAACTTTCTCTAATTTCGAAACAAGCAATATGGCAGATTCCCATCGCTCAGTGGAAGACACTAGCCGCCACTTCTACAATACTAGTACGTGGACGCTAACGCTTCGCTCACGGCGACCCCGAATTACAAACATACCCCCAACACAACCGGTTACAGGGGCAGTTGGTTTCCCCTTCTACAATACTAGTACGCGGATGCCATCGCTCCGCTAAGGCCCCGCTCCAGCGTCCCCTGCCCGCGGCGCACGCTCACGGCGACGTCGATTTACATACGTACCCAACCTATTTGTTTACAGGGGGCAGTTGGTTTCCCCTCGGCGGGTTACAGGAGGCTAATGATCCGTATATTTTAGTGGTCACAGAAATGGCTGCCAGAAAGTTACGGGACCTAAGTTAACCTCGGTCAATCTAACCCAACACTAGAACGCTCAAAAAATGCTGGCTTACCTTTAAGGCATGGTTCCTTTCGACAATGGCTAATCATCCAGAAAGCAGAAAAAAAAAGATCTGAAATCCACACGACCGTGACATGCCAATTGTGTGGTTGCTATAACAACAGCTAGCCAAAACACGCCCTCTAACGTCGGAATCCATACAATACTGTTTTGATTCTGCCGGCAGATGGCGGCACAGCTTGCCACTTCCGTTGCATTGAACGGAAGGCGTACAAGGTTGCACTGTACGTAGCCACTGCGTTTTGAAAAACGCATTCGTTTTCCAATTAGCGTCTGTTAAGGTTCGGCGTCGGTCACGCGTCGTTTCAAGATCTGGCATGGCTAGATTTTTAGGCGTCTTTTTGATCTAGCCAATCAGGTGCGATCTACTTCGATATGGATTCTGGGTAGTTGTCTTCGCCGATTCAGATGGAGAATCATGGCTGCCGTAGCTGCTGTTCGCCGACACGGGTTCTCGCGACTTTTCCCTCGTGAATTTATTAATAAACAGGTTATAAAAATTTGGTGAATCATATATTTATTAAGTAAAAATGATATAGTAATAAATTCAAAGCGTGAACTTGACCGGAGTGGTTCATATCTTCTTTTTCCATCACCTTGAGAGAGCGACATTTGTTTGCAGCGACTCGACCAATCAGATCAGACCAGATTCAGATAACGATTGAAAGCCACTAAATGGAAAACGACCGCGCTCGCGTGCTAATCAGGGCGCATCTCACAGGCGACGATTGCAAAAAAGGACGCCGAAGCAAAAAGGACGCCGACGCTGAACCGACGCTAAATGGAAACCAGCCTTAACATGGAGCAGACGTGCGAACATTAATAAATATTTTATTCAAATGAAGCATTTAACATAGTTAATTATGCAGAATTCTTTGGGGGTCCCACACTTACAAACTAAGACAATAATAACTCATTAATTAAAAGTTCAATTAATCATCACTGGTTTAAATCCTACCATAATAACATGACTACTGCCTTTTTGCTTTCTCTCGCATGCTAATTCAGCATCAGCTGGTGCATGAGTGGATTTATCTGACCAGCAAATACAGTACTAGAAACCCAGTTACCGAGACAGCTACTTGTCACTGCCTTTACCCCACTAATGTAAATCGAGACGAATAGGGTGTTCGCGTTCGCGCGATATTTATCCGCCGGCTAGCGCACCGGCGGCTTGTCCAACACCACAGGCGTTTGTCCCCCTCTACGGCTATCGCTCACTTCTACCTCGTATTCCTTCATAGGCGCACAAGCTTCAACTATATTTCCCACAAATCTTTCAGGACTTTGCTCATCCTGTTCCGCGGATGCCCAGTCCCAATGTTCACGCACATACTCCTCTGATTCATACAATCCCATGGTTGAATCCTGGCCATCTACCGTTCCGCTACCATTGTCTACCTCCCCACCTATCTCAGCGGATCGAGGCAGTTGCGGCACCATGTCAACCGGTTGACTATATGTGAGGTCCTCATATATGGTACCCTCATCAACCATTACCCTCACATTCCTAACTTCCTCAGTACCCACTGAAATATCACTCATTACTACTTCGTCGGTACCCACCGCCAGGCTCGCCAAGGTAGTCCCAACTCTACCTGGTGCTGCATCCTCCGTCCTAACCCGCCCCGTTTCTGTAGCAATGTCCCTCTCTGATCTTTCTGCACGCTTATTAACAGAGCCGAGCTTTTGTTGATGATAATCTACTCTCACACGACTCTTATGAATTATTTTAGTGTCCCTATGCCTCATACCTCGAACCTTCACCCAGGAGCTCGAAACCCACTTAATAATCATAAAAGGCCCAAACACCTTCCCTTCAACACTCCCCATCACGGCCACCATTACTACCTGACTCCTTCTTAGACCTGCATAACTCCCCACGCTATGCATTGGCTGCCTATCTGGCCTCGGCCGCCTCTTAACTCTCGCCTCTTAACTCTCGAACGAACGAACGCTACCGTAAGCGAGCTTCCCCGTACAACATACAACACTCGTTGCCAAGAGCGATCTCTCTACAAAGGATTTTATACAACGTCTTTGTTGGCAACTAAATTTCGGGAAAAGCTGCAACAACAAAGCTTAGGCAAGATCCTTGCCATTGTTGCTACAGCCTCCCAACCTTACTATTGCCGTTAACGATAATGGTTTAAGATTAAAAAAATCACTAAAAATTCCAATAGCACAAATCATCAACAAATGAACACATACAAGCTCCACCACACCCTCACAAACGCCTACACACCAAGACCACGCCCTCCACATTTATGCTAAAACGATTTACAACACCGTAATTAACATAAACAAACGAAAACTCAGCCAAGAAAATTAATTAATTTACAAAATTCTTCGACATAACGAAAAACACACACTGACACCAGTCACACTCTAATGAGGAAGAGAAAATTTATCTATAGGCGCGTTCGGACCATACCATTTTAAATATGAAGTCTGTAAAGATATTAACAAATGCATTTACATTATCAGTTATCTGCAGCAGCCTTTCTAAAAGGTAGAATAAAACATGAATAAACATTAGATTTAAACGAAGAACGTAATTTTATGTTAACCACATGAAGCATATACATAATCACATTGGTCCCTGTGCTTAGCAACCTCAAGACTTTAATTTTGATGATCGTATGTTTTGTTGAAGTTGATGACGTAGTCGTTTCTTTATTTCATTTTCTAAGCAACAGGCACTGACATATAAAAAACATGAATCCAATTTAAATTAAAATTTTATGAAAATAACAAATTTTATGAAAACAACAAATTTTATGAAAATATTTTTTTTGGTGGGTAAGATTTTATAATTGATTTTAGCTATATTTGGGGCGCTGTAGCTAAATATGAAATTTGTTTTTCTCTATCAGCTCTATTTTTTTTAGATACATCCACTTATCTATCAATTTTTTTTCTATTCAATAGATTCAAGTAAAATTATTATACAAGGATTGGTTCCTGTATACTTGCCCTATTGTCCGTGTTCTTAGTTGGACGAGAGAAAATCATCTTTCCTCCACTGCATATCAAGCAGGGCCTAATGAAGCAATTACTGAAGGCTTTTGATAAGAACCTTAGCATGCCGTATATAGGGGAGACATGCTTGGCATACCGTATATAGGGGAGAAATGCCTTAGTTGAATACGGGAAAAAATTAAAGCAGGAATGTTTGACGGCCCACAAATAAGACAACTCATTAATCAGCCTTCGTAAATTCCATGAATGAGGCTGAGCGAAAAGCCTGGAAAAAATACGTTGACATGCTACTGATTCAGTGGCCTTCAAGCTTGTGTTCGAGACTGTTTTAAAGACATGCACGATACTGCAACCTCTACACAATTCAAGAATTACCTAAAATCCGAACACTGTAATAAAAATTGATTGCAGAATCCGTCGTAGTGTGAATGAGTCCTAAGTGATGGAGAAGGCTGAGGGAATTAAGATCAGATAAGCAGGAGCTGAAAGATCAGATTAAGATCACAGAAGCGGAAACAATCTATAATCGGTTCCATTACTCAAGGAAAGCAGAAAATTGCAGTTGCTTTTTGCGACCTTTATCACAGAGTATTCCAGCTTTTCCAGATGCAGAATGAATACGAAGATAATTGTCTAATTCTTGGCACAAGCGAGGAATTCATCAGTTAATCGAGGGATATTTCAGCATATTAGAAGTTATCTCACGAATGGTGAGGCCGGTACCAGCCATCAGGGTATGCAAAGAAAAGGGGGGGAGGAGTTAAAAATTGGACTTAAATTACACGATAGAATTCATAGAAAAATCTCATTTCAATAAATATCTGGAAGAAACTGTAGATACGCTAGATAATCCCTCCACTGAAGAAAATAATCTATTCCTTTGTGACCACTCCTGCTCCAAGGGTGTCTTCAGGATCCTTCGAATCGGTAAGCAGGATACTAATGCATGAATAAACAGGCAGGACACTTGATAAAAGGTTAAACAAAGAACAAACACATTTAACATGCAGAATTAAAAGGTACAAAAGTAGATTGCAATGACTCAATTATTCAACTCAGTCAATAACTCAGGACTGCTCTGAGCGCGGACATAACATGAACATTATAGCGCATTGACACTAATAATGGATATAAACAAAAGTAATAGTTATCAGAAAACATATGCAAGTCTTAAACAATCTTGCATAAGAAACCTGCAATAAAGCTCTAATACAATTCCAAGCTAAACGAATGATTGCACAACATTTTCTTGCAATATAGCATCCAAGTTACATCATTCATAAATCTTTTACATGAGTGCTGCTTTGCAGAACAAGCAAATTGACAGCAACTGCATTTACAATTATTACAGCAAATCAGCTGTATAAAAGAAAACAGTAACAAAACTGTACATTGCATTGTGTTCCATCAAAAGAAAACGAATTAATGATACCATGACTGAACGGAATTCAGTATGTTTCTTTTCAAAAAGTCCAACAACAGAATTCACCATGTATCATCATCGTCGATTGATTGCCATGACAAGACAGCAAACAGTTTCTTGTGATATGAACTTTCAGTCACTGACCATTATTACTGAAATTATACAACTCACCAACTGATAATCATTCTCCAGATGACATTTCATTCATTTGCAGAGGCAAGATACAAACTGGAGCTAAGCAATTGTCCTTTTTAGTCAGTTATCCACAATGCAAACAAGAACAGTAGAGGCTGCAAGTTAGAAACACATTTACATCTATCATGGGGTGGCATCACATCCATCAATTGCAGCAAAGGCTGGTGATCGTCTGAGCATCATGATGGCTGGGTGCAGAATGCCTTAACAAAGCTAAAAAGCTTAACTTTATAGTCAAAATTTATGAACTCTGGCACATTTACCAGGAAAATGTGCTGAAGTAATTGCTATTTCATTGTAAGCAATTGCCAGTTGTTACATTGAGGGATTTTAAACAATTACTAAGCACAGCAACAGAAAATATTCAGCTAAAATAAGTAATACAAAATATTCATCCAAATAAAATAAAAAAACAACAAACTAAACCGACATGAAATGTCACACCTTGTTTATTATATTGTTTCGTCCTAGTCAAACAACTAACTCTTTGAACTAGCTCTTTATGGGACGTCCAGAATAGATCCTGAGTACGTGGTGACAATTATGTTTATTCCTCCTCAGAAAAAGGCCTTGGATAAGACATGCACAAGTTCAGAGCTCGTACGTTGTGTTAAATTAATCTTGCTATCGACAATGCCTTTCAACACTAATCAAAATCATATTACCAAGTCCACTTGAGAGAGCTGGTCGTGATTTCGCACATCGCTGCTGCGTCCAGATATATCCTCAGGCAATACCATGTCCACTATGGCCTCGTACAGTGAGCTGAAGCAATGCGTCCTAATTTAAAAACACTCAAATAAAAACGATAAAATAGTTCATCACATCCAATACGCAATACTTAGTTAAGTACCCTCCAATAAGTTCCTACTTCGTGTGTCCACCTTGGTCAGCAATCGTGGCTCAGCTGCATACGTCATCCGGCCCTGGCACATTACATGATCGAGCCTAGCGTCGGCTGGGTTCCGAATGTTACTTATAACAATTCCTCGTTTCATAGAATTTGATTCCCGACAAGGTACCAAGGACAGCACTCCTTAAATGAGACGTTAAATTCCAGAGCGACTCAAATTGTCATTCCATAAAAAAAAAAATCCAAAAAATGGCGAGGCTTGTTCTCCTCCTACCCGGACAGTTCCTCTCAAAAAAAAAAGCTCCCTCTAACAATTTCTCCCTACTTTCATCAACAATTCCCATTCACCCCGCTGATTTTCTAAGAAAGGCATTCTCTCTGCAGTGACATGAGCGCAACAATACCAATGCTTAATAATGCCTTCACAAGTTAAAGTGCAACAAAACAAACAGTGAATCAATAAAATGATAAATATTCAAACAGGCGGAGGGGGGCGATTAAGCAAGAGTCAGCATGATAATGGATAAGATATAGGTATATATACAATCAAAAAAGTCGAGGTATATGTAAATTATAATACATATCAAAAGATGGACGTATTAGATCCTATGCTGCTCCATCTATGCTACGACAATTTTTTATGCCACCATTGTTACCAGCTTATCTATCCTCTTCTGGTCCGCCGCTATATGTAATTTTACCCAGCTTACCACTGCTTGCAATCACCTAATTCGCATCGCTTACAAGATAACGAAAACGGATTCCATAAGCCAAGCTTGTTGTCTTTACAATCTACGTACCATAAAAACTATTAAAAACAGTGCTTTAACCCATAAAAGTGTAGACGCTCTTAAGTGTGCTGATCATCCATCCTCTTTTGTAAAAGACTGGATTTGTTCCGGTGCCCAATATCGTTCAAACCGCTTTTATAATTTAAGTTCCTCATGTGTCTTCCTTTGCCTCCAGATATTTTCCATACACCGCCATTTCTTTTTGGCCTTCACCGCAGCGCCTCAAATTAAATGATTGCACCTCATTGCAAACACCTTTTAAAAGACCATTATCAAAATCACGATTAGTTCTATCGTTCTCCTTTTCCTTTAATTCCTTAATTTTCCTCTTAAGGAGTGCTAGCTAATAATAATAATCTTCTATCTATATAATGAGGAATGTTTGTGTGTATTTAATAAAAATCTACAGTTTTATTCCGATCTTTGATGAAATTTTGCATACTTGACCTTCAAGGCATGAGGAAGGTCACTGTCTACCTCAGATTTCGGAAAAATAATAATTATCGATAAAAAATCGATATTCATGGTTATGGCAGGGCATATTAATGAGAAATATCTCATGACCAACCATGCAAGGCAAAGTTTGTGCAACAATAGGTATCAACAATGGCATCAACACGCAATTCACAAACACTCTGCACGGGCCAACAATGTATATCTCATGACCAACAATGCAAGGAAACGTTTGTGCAACAATAGATATCAACAATGGTGTAAACACGCAATGCACCAACACTAGGCAGGGATCAACAATATATATCTCATTACCAATTTGTAACAATGCATAGAATTCCTGTTATTCAGGCTTTTCTTAGAAGAGAGAGTTCTTAGTACTTAACAATGTTTTGAAAATCTTTAAAAATGATTAGTAACTGGAGATAATGGAAAGTTAGCAGACTATTGAGAAAGAGTGCAAAGACGACAGAGGAAGCACTACTTTAGCTCTGTGCTGTATTGAGCAAATGGTAAGCAGGCCAATAGAAGAATCGGCGATCGCTGGACTAGAAAAAGATGAAGGGCCAAGTTTTGATTCAAGACATCGAGAGAAGAAGGGGAATTGCAACAACATCAAATGTACATCTAAAGTAAGATTACGTGAGTAAGAAATTATTTAGACTAGCAGTGGCATCCTTGGAGAGGTCCATCCATTGTGATCCTTTAAAAAAATTTTTACTGTATTATTTCTAAGCGTTTTCATGTGTTTCAAAATTTATTCCAAAAAAAAAAGTCCGACCCACGCCGGGGTTATCACGTAGCTTATTTGGTAGCACAGCAGATCCAAACATTTCCTAAAAATACATTTTGACTATATTCTGTGGGAAAGTGTATATTTGGAAACTGAAATGGTGATAATGCGATGACTGAACGTTCGTTTCCAAGAATTTTTGATAATGAGCATAAAGTGAAGATGCAGTGACAGAACATTAATAAGGCAGCGTCTATTGATTAGGCATGGGAGTCACGCGTGTCTCCCTTGAGCTCCCTATCAAACGTCCAGACGACTGGCAAAAATTTATGTGTCTGGAAAGGAAAGAGAGAGAACGAGTATTGGTCAGAGAAACTCTGCAAATAAAACAGAAAAAGCTATACGGGCGTTTGAAGCATCTGAACAACGGGAGTTTCGAATAGAGCAACAGGGTATAAGAGCTTCTACGTCAAGGGCAAGAAAAACTTGAGTCTAGAGTATCTGGTGATGCTCCGCAGTGGTGAGGCAAGTCAAGAAGAGTTTAAATGCTCCGGTATATCATCTGAACTTCCTGTTTTTCGTATTTTTCGTGGAATGGATAATCCCTTTGCTCTGCGTTGTATTTATAAAAACCTTAATTACTCCAAAATGACTCTTCGCAGCCAAACAGTTTCTGTTGAAAAAAGGTTCATCTCAATGAGAGATGCCGTTCTTGTCGTATTTATTGTGTTAGGGTCGTTGAGATGAATGCTTCTGTCATTTCTTCATTTTTTATTAAAAAAAAAATTAATTTCTCTAAAAAAGACTTAGCCCATTTCCATGAAAAATACGTCAATACATAGTTTAAGGAACCCTCTAAGTACGAATTAAAAAAAAATTGCTTTGGGAGCGGGTCTGAGGGGGGGGGGGGTTAATAACTCCAAAACGGCTCATCAGAACCAAACAAGTCATTTACAAAAGAAATTCGCCTTACTGACAGGAGTCCGTACATGTCGAGTTTATTGAGTTTGGTTTGCTGGTTGAACGCTACAGACATTTTTTAATATCTCTAAAAAGGCTTACCCAACTTACATAAAAATACGCTAACGCACAATTAAGGTACCCTCTAAGTAAATATAATTTTTATTTGGTTCTGCTATTTGCCGTTTCAGAGGAGTTAGCTACACATACTTACAGACGGATTTTTTTTTCAAAATTTTAACACATCTTTTCGAATCATGAGTTTTTACGTTGATTTCAGCAAAAAAAAAAATTGAGTTTCTGAAACGAACACAGGCAGGCCAATAAATAATAATAATAAATTCTTCCGACAATTACCTTCATCATGAATTAATTGAAGTTTGCTTCTGTGAAAACCATGAAATGTTAGCAACATTAAAAATTCAGTGTAGTTTTTAAAGTTGGAGATAAAGTACATGGGTGTAGCCAAGGGGAAGCAGGGGGCATCCCCCCTCCCCAAATCAAGTAACCATATTTACAAAACCTTGATTTTTGCTGAAAATAAGATGTACATGGCAAAATTTTGGAGTATTGGATATTGGCGCTATTCAGCAAAGATGGAACTCGTATTCGGTGCACCTTTCCACATAATTTTCTCATATGTGTATTTGATTTGCACCCCCCAACATCAATCCTGGCTACGCCCATGTCGTACACATTGAATGAATCTAATTTCTACTTAAAGTTAGAATGGCTCATGTTGTCAGAAGTTCTCAAAATCTGTGTATTGCTTAACTTGCAAATTGTTTCCATCTATTTTACAAATGTCCTGGATATAACGATTGGTAAAATATCGAAGAGATTTTTCAGGAGGCATGAGAAACCTAAGAACACTCTCTGGAATCTTGTAACTAAGATATTGTCAACAATAATGCTGTATTTATTTATTTTACTGTGAACACGTCAGGTTTCCCGAAAACTAAAGTTAGAATTTCGCAAGTTAAAAGTTTTTTTTTCAAATATTTTAAAGCTTTTAATTTTGCATATGAAATACAAAAATACACTACATAAATTAATAAGCAAAATAAGAAATCAATTATCACACATGCGGGAATAAATACCAGAAGTTGCTACTAATACTAGTTTAAAAATTCGTTGGACAAACTCCGTATACAGATTCTATACATAAACAGAAGATAGGAATGCATGTAAAATTAAAATGTGCCAAACATGAGTCGTAAAAGAGCTATGTCGCTTTAAAGTAGGAACTTTGTTAGTGTAATTACGCAATGACGTAATTTTTTTCTGGCTGAACTCTGGTACCACTACACTTTTTTCGACATGTGGGCACATCAAGCCTGCTCTAGATGGTATACAGCAAATGGATTTCTGTGCAACAAGTTTTCAGTAGTGAACTCCTCATTGCACATTTGGTTCCTGTAAAAGTTTTTCGTTTTTGTTTGGTTTGTGTTTAACTCGCTTAAAAATGATTTCATTCTAGTCCAATTAAATTTGTTATCTAGCTAATCAATTGTGTTTATTTAGAGTTCAATAAATGTTTATTTGAATATTAATTTATTCTTTATGAAAACAATGATTTTTCAATGTGTTTTTAGCAACCAAAAT
>JAHWFO010035625.1:0-21100 GCA_023313115.1 Rhysida immarginata | reverse complement strand
TATCAGATTTCAACATTGAAATTGAACCCTAAGTACAGTGTATTCGTTACCATCTAATATTGTGAGGCTATTGCAAGTCAAAATTTTATGAAAGATGTTGCAGGTGTCTGATTTTTTATTTAAATCTTCATAATCTCTCATCATAATTTAAGATTTTTAATCAATTTAACAAATTATAATTTTATATTTAATCAAATATATATTTTTGGAAATTTTTATTTACAATGTTTGATAGAATTCCATGAATTAAATTTATGAATTTGGGAGACAATTGTAAATTTCAGAAAAGCTTTTTTATTAATTTAATTGATAAATTAAAATTCACATTTACTTTTTTATGATAAATTTATAATCCGATCCTCAACATATTTGAATACATTCAAATTTTCTTAATAACAAATGTTTCTTCAGGAGCGCTTTCTCTTTTACCCATCGATGCATAGAAGGGCTTTGTAATCTTTTGGGAACCACGATTCTTGGTTTCTGCATTCCTTTCTTTAATGGCCCAGTCAAGTAATGTTGGATGCTCTTTAAGCGGAGATGGCAGAAGGAAGACGCTTCGTTTCTCATTGAAGCCTTCAACGTATCTAGGATGCGCATTGCCTGCAAAGATGCATTTATTTTTTTCGGACAGCAGCCATTGGTTTCATGAATAAGTTTACACAGAATCTTAATAAAATTCTTACCAATCAGAAGCATATTCTCCAAAAAGATGGCCAGAATAGCAGATTTGATTAGAGGATTCCTCGATATCATCTTGATTCAGCCGACTCGTAGCGAACCGATGAATGTTATTGGCCAAACGAGACAAAATTTCCCCTTAAATATTTTCCAAATGCAATTAATTTTGTTTTCTTGTCTGTTGCTTAGTGGAGTTAAGCAGCTCAAAAACCAACTTGGCATTCTCATTCCAATTGGTTTGGAAAAACAACTTTATTTATTCACGTCTTAAGGGTCTCATTAAAATTTTCATTAACGCTTTACAAAGATGCGAGATAAAAAGATCAAAGAAACATTCTAGCTTTTATCATCTAATTTTCTTCTTTAATTATGTAAAACATTATGTTTTCTTAACAAAATTGATCGTTATATAGAGTCCTTTGGAGCTGGCTGCTTCTTGGAACCTATAATGCCAACTTAATTAAAGGTTGCTATGGAAACTGCTCCATAAACGGTTTATCCTTTGCTTATAACAAGCACTTGCAAAATCTATCCAAATCAGCAATTGCAAACAAGAATTTCTAGCTGCAGGTTTCCGATTTAGGAAAACCTCTCTGTCTCTCTCTCTCCTCCTTTTTATGTTATTTTTACCTTTGCTTTTTCACAAGCATTAATCCTTGTTTATAAAAAGAAACTATTGGGTAGCAATGAGAGCTGATAAAAGGGATGGGGTGATGGGGTAGCATTTAATCCAGTTGGGAGAGGGGGCATGGGGTTATGGCAGAAGGCATGCTTTCTGGAGTATATTAGGTTGGAGAGAGTGGAGTGGAAATAACCGATAGTGATGGGTGATACCAAATGATTTCATTAATCGATTACTATTTTGAAAGCATCAAAGATATCGATTATTTTATTGAAAATATTGTTTGCATGATTCTTTTTTCAAAAAATATACTCATCCGAATCCAAAAAATGGAATATGGAAAAGTACTCAATGAGAAATCTGTTTTCTGTTGTGGAAAAAATGTATCAATAAATAAATTCCAAAAAAAATCAGGTGCATAGTAGGAGAAAAATATTTAATCTGTGAAAGTTTAGAACTCAGAAAATTACAAATTGTTTTTTTAATAATATAAAATAAATAAATAACTCTTTGACCACAACAAAAATACAAAAGGAAAAATACATTACCACCCATGAAAGTAAAAATATAATTTCCGGAACTGGCAAAAATGCGAATAATGCAGAGGAGCGAAAACAAATTTTTATAAGGAAAAAGGATGTGGATAAGTTAATACTAATGCAAGAAATAAAACACTCTTTAACCACAACGAGTAAAAAGAAAAAATACGACCTGTAAGTACTCATCTTTAACAGGGAGTAACACACAAGATGCAACTGTGTGTGTAAAGAAACAACTCCTATTTATAGGAAATTTTAGCCAATAACAGAAAAGGCACACAAATAGACAAATTAAGAATTTGTCTATTCACCACCAAAAACTGATACAATCAAGGAACCTTAACCAGAATTTTGAAGAGGAGGAAATTCGTCAAATTTATCAAAGACAACACTACTCTCAGGAATGTCCAAAACCACTATTTCAAAGTCCATAATATTTCTCTTTCCTATAGCAACTTAAATCAAGCAAAGCTTCTACTTGGAAACCCAAAGGACAAGGTTCCCCCACTCCAGAACTCAGGAATTTACGAGATCAAATATTCTCAATGTAAGAAGGTTTATCGAGGACAAACGGTCCACCAGATTATGACCCGCTTCAAGGAACATTTAGTCCACCGGAAGTTCGGTAGAAGCAACCTCTCCGCCATGGCAAAGCATTCCTTGGACACTGGACATGATTTCTCTGTACAAAACCTAAAACTTTTAAGATCAATAAAAAACAAACGACTCCTGGATGCTTTTGAGAGCATGGAAATCCACTCTACCAACAGCAGTGACCTTCTTAACTCTGACAAGGGACCTATAGGGGATTCCAAACTGATTCAGTGGTTTTCAACTTTGACCAATCACTGAACTTACCCATTCGTGTGGCCTTTTCTGTCATTGGTCATGGTTCAACCTTCTATAATTTGTCTATTTGTGTGCCTTTTCTGTTATTGGCTAAAATTCCCTATAAATAGGAGTTGTTTCTTTACACACTCAGTTGCATCTTGTGTGTTACTCCCAAGAGGATTTTTTTTCATGCCAAACCTCAGTTGTTTAAATAATTGATGAAAAATAGGAAAGAAAATTCCACAGCCTGGTTTCGCACCAGGAATCTTCTGCTCACCGTGTTAATCCTGCTGAAGATGAGAGCTTCGTTCTCGAAAAGTACTTACAGGTCGTATTTTTTCTTTTTACTCGTTGTGGTTAAAGAGTGTTTTATTTCTTGCATTAGTATTACCAGCCTTCAGAAAACTAAAGATAATCAAATAACTATCCCTGTACCTTATAACCGACAGCTTGTCAAAGGTCTCAGTACACTTTTCAAAGCTCATAATATTTTCCTTTGTTTCAGCAACCCGAATCAAGCAAGATTTTTATTAGGCAACCCCAAGGATAAGGTTCCCCCACTCCAAAAGTCAGGGATTTATGAAGTTAAATGCCCTCAATGCCCGAAGGTCTACCAAGGACAGACTTCTCGCGACGTTTAAGCCGATTTAAAGAACATCTGCGCCACAGGAAATTCGGCAGAAGCAACCTCTCCACATCGCCAAGAATACACAGGACACAGCATTTCCATCGAACATGTTAAACTTTTAAAGTCAATAAATATAAGAAACGATTCCTGGATGCCTTTGAGAGTATGGCGATTCAGACTACAAACAGCAATAAGTCACTTAATTCGGATAAAGGGCCAATCAGCGACTCTCAACTAATTCAGTGGTGGGTCAGCCTAACCAACCATTGAATTTTTTCAGTTAGAGTGTGTCTGTTCTTTTTTATTATTGACAGAGTGCGCCAGAAAAAAGGATTCATGAAAATTTTCTAAGTTCAATTAGTATGGTCCAATTAGTATAGTAGGGATCAGTCGTCAGTGAAAGGAAATGTAACATGAGACGTGTCCATTCAAAAATAGATGATGGTTTATTGTAAAAAACTCTCTCAACCATAATTTCACGAAAGAAAAAAATTACATTGTTGCAACAAAGGATTGACAATTACAAGTGATTAAGTGTTAAATTAATGATAGCATTTAGTTCAACGGAACCTCTCACCCCCATTGGACCATACCCATCGAACTTCGAAAATTTTCATGAATTCTTTTTTCTGGCCCACTCTATATACCCGCTCTGTTTATGTTATAATCAGTATCTTCGGGTTTTCTCCTGGATACTCCCTGTTTTACCTGCTGAATGATGAGAGCTTCACCCTCGAAAAGCGCTTAACAGGATAAGGTCGTATTTTTCCTTTTGTATTTTTGTTGAGGTCAAAGAGTTTTTTATTTAATTTATATTATCACTTTGATCCACATTTCTCTCCCTTTTTATTTTTTCTGGTGGTTGTGCAATTTTTTGCCAACTCCCGTTAAGTCTTTTATGTTTTTTTAATATCAAAAAAATGGAATATTCTGTTCTTACCCTCATATAAAATGGGCTGATTCGTTTCTGTGATTGAATCTGCATAGTTTTCAAAATGCAAATGTTTTAAAGTGAACTGACAATACTGTAAAATATCGCCAAAACATGATATTTCGATTGAAAAACGTAAAGTGATAGCATCACTTAATGAATCTGATCATTTGCAGAAAGATATTGAGAAAATTGTGAAATGTTCACAAGGTGCTGTTTCTAAAATACTTTATAAAGTCAAAAGTGGGGAGGGACTATGTGGCCAAAGACGTTGCACAAGTGAGCGTCAGGATCGAAAATTGAAGGCTATTGTGAAAGTAACCGCTTCCAACCATCCAAAGTTATCAATAAAATATGGCAAAGCACCGGTGGCACTGATGCCTCAGTGAGCACGACCCAGCGCAGACTAAAAGAGTTTGGAATGAAAAGTTGTGTTCCAAACAAGATACCTCACCTCAATAAGGCTCAAAGAAGAGACTCGACCAGTGCTTTTGTCTATCTTTTGGTGATCAGGGGACAAGAGTGTAGCGTACCATCCAAAGAAGACGAAGTTTCAAAGCGGCATCATGATATGGGGATGTATGAGCGTAAGGGGTGTCGGACTCCTTGCAATTCTAAAGGGGATAGTAAATTCCGAAGTGTACCAAGAATTACTTGATGCCTTCTTAACTCCATCAGCAGAATTACTGTTTGGGGACAATCACTTTCTCTTCCAACAGGACAACACACCAGCATATGCATCTCGTTCAACCAAGAATTGGTTGTTACAGCACAACATAACTTGCTTCCCCACTCCACCCAATTCACCAGATCTAAACCCAATTGAAGATCTGTGGAATATAATTAAACGAGAGCTAGTAAAGAGCAAACCATTGACCATTGATGAACTAAAAAGAAAAGTACGTGATGTCCGGGCAAACATCAAACCTGAGGAGTGTCGACATCTTATTCAGTTACTACCTAAACGTAGCCATACGAATATTGCATAGAGCGCCATTCCATGCTGGTGGTGACCTTTTGAACTAACCTTTTTTTTTTTGGTGGGTATGAACTTCCCATGCCCTCTTGTATAATATTACCAAGTATTATAGCTTTTGGTCCAGTATTTTTTTTTTATGGCCATGTCAAAATGGAACTTTAATTATAAAGACCCTGTATTCATTAATTTAAACAACCCTGCACTTCTAACAACTGACACTAATCCCTATTTATTATGTATTTTTTTTATTTTCACTCTGTATTTATTCTGCTACATCACTTTTGTAATTTGAATGATGGAGCCCCCTAAGACCTAACTTGTGGGTTTATTACCATACTGGTCTTAGAAGAGCTCCGATCTAATATACCTAACTAATAAATTAATAAATAAAAAATAAATAAAAATTTATTCAGTTATATTTTCGAACATAGTTTTTTCTCATGCATGCAGTACAAAGTTATCAAAATTTATTGCTATCAAGAATACAGTGGCACAAAAATCTTTAAATGTTTGTTCAGAAATCGCTTATGTGACAAAAGTGTAAACACCTACATGCCAAATATGTAAATATTTTTATATAAAATACTTTGCTAACAGTGAATGCACTTGATATATAAATTCCTTTTGCTGCTCAAATAATGCAACAATTTAAGATCAGATCTAAATTTGCATGTTCTTCATAAATTGTATAAAACATAATTCTGTTTACAAAAGACAATATATCCATTGAATGAGGATGATATAAGTTTGATATAACGCTGATCAAACGGATACCTTTTTATGTGTATAAAGCTATTTCTTCCAAATTGGCTGATGTTACAAAATGACATTGTAAAAAATCCCCTGAACTTTGATGAACACTGGATAATGCATTAAGGGTGTGCCTAAAAAGTCCGACTGGTCGCGACCGATCGAAGCCCGATGCAAACAGCCTGTCCGTAAAGTAACAACAGGTCACACAAATCGCAATCAGGATCAAAGGCTGGTCGGCTGCCTCGGTGAACAGAATCAAAATGACGGATGAAAGTGGACGAATTCAAGTGTTCAAGACGAATCCAATATGTAATAAATACTTTTTTTTGTAGAAAGGAGATGCCGAAATACATATTGGGCAGCATCGTGAAACAAGGAATGAACACAAAAAAGACAAGACAGATGAAGAAAATTTAAGTATGTACAGAATTTTAAATTGTATTTACTTAAATGGTGAGGAACTTGCTGTGACGCCAATTTGAAACAGAATTCTTACAACCGCAATGTCCATGAAATACAAACGGACAAAGTGAACGGCCGCCGACCAATCGGGCTTTTTAGACATAGCCTAAGTTCCATTGTTTAATACAACTGCCGACATTGTATGTGATCAGTGGTGTGTTGGTAAATTTTTAACAAGTGGCTTGTTTCAATGAAGACCACCTAACCTAGTTTTGAGGCACTTAATATTGAATACATGATAATAAGTAACGTTATAAAGAAAATAAAGTGTGCATTTCTTGCACCTGTTAGATGATCCGCCACTGACTGAAAAAGAGAGAAAAAGTGACTTACATGGCTCGTGCAAACCAGTCCCAACACATCAATAAATGTGACCAAAAGCACTATCGCATGTGACATAATTTTAGCAACTTCCATTGATTAACAGACCTTTTACTGTAGAATTCTGCAGATGAATTTTCCCACGTTAAGAAAATATTGATTACTCTCTCATTTTCTAAAAAAAAACTATTTTAAAATATTTTCTACAAAAATAAAAATACTGTAAATCCAAAAAAATTCTGTTGAACCGTCCAGCTGAAATTATAGTTTACTATGACCAAATAACAATTTGGAGTGTTCAACTATTCTGGTTCCGTGGTTCAGGTTTCCGTGCGGCAAATTCCATCGTTAACTTGTAATGCAAAGCTTCGACCAATTTTTGGGGTAAACCAACATCCTTGCCTAGCGACTGCGCTAGTGATCTCAAATTGGAGTCCTGTAATATAAGCAAGTAATAAAATACAAATTGCAGTTGATGCACCACCATAAAGTAAATATATTAATGTGAAAAACGGAAGATGGTCATGAGGGTGTTTTATAATAGTTGAACACACTGTATAGAATTAACCAACATTTTAAAACACTTGAGAGTAAATAAATAAATAAATATGAAAACTAAATTGTAAATTACTATTTAAATAAGCTAAAGTATGATCCTTTGCATGAATACAAACTTAAAGTTCCTTATGCAAAATGTTCAAAACACAAATGTTAAGGGTCTAAACATCACGCAAAGTTTGCTGAAAACCTGTCGAAAACGTCATTTCAATTTCAACAATTACCGTCGATTTAATTGTAATCGCCCCTTTGAATTTAATGAACCGCTGGTGCGGAAAGTTCATAAATGACGTAACGATGCAATTTAAATTTTGAGTGTTCGGCATTTTCGATAAGGAACTTTAAATTTGTAATCACGCAAAGGATCATGCTAGGTACTTTATGACCATCGAACCTGATACACCCTGTATGTGCGTAAAAATATAATAATCTGACATTATAGAAAAATTTTGGCACACCCCCGTTTGGGAAACACTGTGCTAACTGAACATTTAGGCCTCTTACGCACTGTCAACTAGTTGCTGGCAACTGTAGTTGTGGACTATCAGAAACAATTGGAAACTGAAGATGGGAGACCGAATGGGTTAACAAACAACCACCACCGTTAGTATCGACATTCAGCATCGTGCTGGCTACTTCTCAAGATGGACATAGGGGATGTGGATGCTAAATGATATTATTTATAAAAATAAAAAAAATAAAGAACGTGGAAATAAAGGCATGTTCCAAAAAAATGGCATTACAAGAACATGGAAATAAAGGCATGTTCCAAATTTTTTTACGCACTTGCAAAACTGACAATAAATTAAAATAGACAGATATATGAGAGTAGGATGAGACATAAAAACTGTGGATATAATAAATAATAATTATTAATTAAAAAATAAAATATAAAATAAATAAATCAAAATAAAAAGCTGATGTTTCAGATAGAGACTATTCTTATCAAAGCAAAAAGGATAATTCTCTAAATGCAAAGAATATTAGAGAATTATTCTGAAGTTATGAAAAGAGTACTTCAGGACAACTTATATATGAAAAAAATATTAATTCCAATAATACAAACAACAATTGCAGAAAACCAGAAAAAATATAAAAGGGGAGATGAGATGTGGATATGTTCAATACAATAAAAGAAATAAAAGACTCTTTAACCACAACAAGTTTTAAAAAAGAAAAATACAACCTTATCCTGTAAGCGCTTTTCAAGGGCGAAGCTCTCATCATTCAGCAGGTAGAATACGAAATCAAGTGTCCACAGTGTACGAAGACCTACAAAGGGCAAACTTCCCGCAACATCTTGACCCGTTTTAAGGAACACCTGAACCACCGGAATTCCGGAAGAAGTGACCTGTCTGCAGTTGCTAAACACTCCCTGGAGACAGGGCATGGCGTCTCCATCCAAAACCTTAAACTTTTGAAAGCAATAAACGATAAACGATTCCTGGACGCCTCTGAGAGTATGGAGATCCATTCCACCAACAGCAGTGATTTACTTAACTCAGACAAAGGGCCAATCAGCAACTCCCAACTGATTCAGTGGTGGACGACCATAACCAATCACTGAATCTCTTTATTGTCTGTTTTTTGAGTGCTATTTCTATAATTGGTCGATTCTCATTATAAATACCATTAATATTTTTCTATCTCACACAGTATTATTTTGTGTGGTACTCCCTATTCTACCTGCTGAATGATGAGAGCTTCGCCCTCGAAAAGCGTTTACAGGATAAGGTTGTATTTTTCTTTTTTAAAACTTGTTGTGGTTAAAGAGTCTTTTATTGCAACTTAAATATAGTTAGCATAGGGAGTAGTAAGACTGTAATGGCTGAAATACTAGAAGAGAACAAATGGAAGGCTGGGAGATGCATTCCAAGACATGTTGGGATAGGACAAGAAAGAGGACAAATAGGAGATGATAAGGGGGGGGGGGGGGGAGAAAAATGCGATAACATTACAGAATTACAATGACAAACGGTAACTGGTTAATTCAGAACATGACAAATCAGAACATGACAATTCAGAACATCACTAATCAGAACGCTGATAAATCAGAACTATGCCAAATCAGAACTGTCACAATTCAGAACAATGACTATCCAGAACCTTGTTTAATAACATTATTTAAGGGGAGCTGAAGAGAGGATAGAAGAATCACCAAAGCATTAAATTATAGCATTTAATTATTTATTTTATTTTATTTTATTTATTTATTTATTTATTTATTTATTTATTTATTTATTTATCGAATCAAAACATCGACGTATTACAGTAAATACTTGAAGTAAGAACTGTCTTTGACCAACTAGCTGCCACATTTCCGGATGAGCAACGTTACAATGAGGTTCTCACATATTTCTTCTCTACCTACATCGAAGGAGCTGCAGGAAGATCACCTCTATTCCCAGTAACAATTTGGAATCATTTTGAGGCTGCTGCTGAAAGATGTCCTAAGACTACAAATTGTTGTGAACTTTCACAACACCTTAAATTCACTGTTTCATTGTAGCCACCCAAGCATTTGGAACATATTCGATGGATTAAAACGAGACGTAGCTTGCCAGATATTATTATTAGCCAATGCCCAGACAGGTCGCCCAGAAGTCGCAAAAAAGAAGTACGAGACCCTGAATATTAGAGTAGCAAGAATTGTGCAAGAATATCATGGTGAAGAAGACAAATTGAGATTTTTATGTCGAATGGCCAATCTACAGTGATTACTTTTTTGTATTTTGTCATATTTTCATGATTAAATTCGTTTAATGATTAAATTCAGAGTATTTCATAAATAAATAAATAAATGAATAAAACTTAATAAATAATTAATACCATACATATGAATAAATTTACGCTCTGTTTCATCACAGTTCTGAATTGTGACAGTTCTGATTCGTCATTGTTCTGTTTTATCAGCGTTCTGATTAGTGATGTTCTGAATTGTCATGTTCTGATTTGTCATGGAACCATGACAAACTATAAAGGAGGTTAGGAATGATATAGTCACATCCGCATATAAGAGCTCCAGGTTAAAGGCCACTGCCCAATGGAGCTACCACACGCAGATCCGACTGAAACCAAAGAGGAACATAAAATGAACATAGAAGAAGAAAGCATGAAATTATATGGATTCCCATAAAATTATACCTCTACGCTATTGATTCCCTAACTCAAAGTCTTAGTTTTATCATAGTTCAAACAAATATATCAAAGGCCTTTGACACAGTTTCTAGGCCACAATTTCATCAAGATTTAGCTACCTTAGGGATAACTGAACCTTATTATGATTTACTTAAAGATTACTTTTCAAACCAAGTAAACCATATACAACAAAGACCTCCCATTCAAAAACCATCTCTTGGAGGTATAATACAAGGGTCAGTAATAGGACCTCTTTTATATGCAGTGGCTACAGCCTCAACTTATAATCATCAATTTAGTTTCCAAATTTCAAGTTACGTTGATCATAATTTTCTATATACTTAACATAGAAAACCAAAGTAAATTCTCAGTTGGAACAAGATCTTAATTATCTTCATACTTGGTATAATCAGAGAGGTTTAACTCCTAATAAAACGGAAACTACAGTCTTCGTAACTAGCAAGCATAGTCAAAGCCATAATGCCATTAAGATATTAGGCATTACCTTTGACTGTAAGATGTACTTTGATAATATGACGGATATAGTAATAACAGCCCTCCAACGGAAAACATACTTAAAAAAGTGTATATGCTCGTGGTATACATCCTTACTTCGATTACAGTGTGGTATTTTGGGAGAGCTCGAGGAAAGTAAATATATAAAGAATTACCGTAGCCTATAATAAGGTTTTTCCAACAGCCTACAACCTCAATAAATATGTATCCATCACAAGTATATGTATCCAAAAATAACTTACTGACATTTGAAATGATAAGGAAAATTGGAATTGTTAATGATCAGATGATCATTCTTCTTTTATTCGAAAGTGGGCGTGTACGGGAACCAATATCGAAAGACCCGTTTTGGCAAGATACAACTCCCGCATAGAATTACAAATTACCGGGCTTTGCAAAAGTTCTGTTACACTCTTTACATCCCCCAAAATGGATTTGGATAATTCCATTTCCACAAAAGGATCAAATAATATATTGGAAATTACGTGTTAACCTCTGAGTGATCCTAATGTCCACGACAAAAGCGATGGAAACAAAACGACTAGAGATCGCTGCTCTCCTGTGCGCGGGCCACACGGAGTCCGAGATTGCCATGCTCCTCAAATTCAGCCGGATGACCATCCACAGAGTCACGGACAGGCTCAAGAATGGGAGAGACCTTAAAGATCAACCTCGTTCAGGTAGACCTCAAGTCGTCAACCGTTTGGCTGTGAGAAAAGCCTTCGAACAAGACCCGACGCTCAAAATGACTCCGCTCGCAAAGAAAAAGAAAATTTTGGTGTCCACAGTGTCCAGAACGGTCAAAGAAGAAGGTGGAAAGAGTGTGAGGCCTTTGCTGACGGATCGGATACGGGAACAACGTCGGGAGCGCTGTCGCAGTCTTCTCAATGACTTGAAGAGTCATGGCGAGCGAATTGTCATTTTCTCCGACGAAAAGACCTTCACGGTCGATCCTGTCATCAACAAGCAAAACGACTGCGTGGTAAGCTTCGGCCAGGACATCTCCAAGGTCCGCTACGTGTCTACAACCAAGCATCCGGCCTCTGTGATGATGCTTGGAATTGTGGCGTCGAATGGCGAGAAAATGCCACCCGTGTGGTTCCCAAGTGGATACCGGCTAACGACGGCTGATTAAAATGACATCCTGGCCACAAAAGTCCTTCCCTGGGTGAAGAAATGTGGACTACATCTTTCAACAGGACGGTGCCCCTGCCCACACGGCCAACACTGTGCAAAACTGGTTGGGGTCCAACATGACCTTTTAGTCGAAGGGCTTTTGGCCTCCGCAGTCGCCAGACCTCAATCCACTTGACTACAGCGTGTGGGCGCATGTCGAGGGGAAGGCCTGCAAGGTCCGTCACAGCAACGTCGACGAGCTGAAAACATCTGTCAACCATGTGTGGACCAGAATGAGAAAGGACTACATTCGCAAAGTTTGCAAGGCTTTTCGGCCTCGTCTGGAGCAGGTTCTTGATGCAGATGGTGGCTACATTGATTAAATGACTAATTACAATGTTATTCTACATGATGGCACAATAAAAACATGTCTAACTGCATCGTGAACATCATCGTGTCTATTTCTTTGAGAGTCGTCATGAGTGTAACAGAACTTTGGCAAAGCCCGGTATCTTCAACAACATTTTCCGTACAATGCCATCAATCATTGGAATGAACTTACGTACAAAATGTGCCGCCTTGCATTGGAATGTAAAGCTCAAACTTGTTTAATGACTTGCCGTCATTTTAAAAGCCAATTGACAAGTTTTTATATTGATAATAACAATGGAGTTTAACCTCCTGAATATATAATCTTTTTGTTAATTTACGTCTCAAAGGTGTGCTTAATCTATACTAATGATAATAATGAAAAAACATTAAAAGAGGAAATAACGGAGCAAAGAGAAAGACAAGGGCCCAAAAAAAGCCTGCGACATATTAGGGAACAGCAGAAGTTGGAGAGATTATATGGGAAAGGTAATGAATGAATAGTGCCTTTGTTAAGGCTAATGCCATTAGGATTAGGGAATTAAATTTCCAAATAAGAAAAGACTCTAATTGCTTTCTTTCTTTTTTGTTATGGAAGTTATTGCGAAGAATGTAAAGGCTGACGTCTTGTAAAGAGTGGCCAGGGGAATTAATGTGTTTAGCAACAGGGGTGTCAGCATTACTGACGAATCTAGTATGTATGGTATTTCCTGTTTCTCCGACATACTGTTTCTGGCATACCTTGCGATAAGATATATTATGTTGTGAGAAATGCAGGTCAGGTTCAAAAATAAATTAAAATGTAAAGAGATAAGGGGAATAATGGCATGGTCCAAGAAAAAAGTGAAGCCTCATGCAAAATGCTATTGCGGACCCTATTTTCATAAATATTTGATAATGACTGGAGAACTTAAAGCTTTGTGAAGCCACACTGTTTGCATCATCTTCGTGCCAGCTGTGAATTTTTATTTCACAGATACAGTGAAAACCTCCCTAACAATGGAGACCTCCTAACCTAACCTAACCCTAACCTAACCTAAACCTAACCTAAACTAACCTAATCTAACCCTAACCTAACCTAATCTGTATCCCTCCTAGGTCCGCGCTTTTATTATTTTTTTGTACGAGGTGTCGATTGACTCTCCCATTGGACGTTCGACGTGTTCGTTGATTGGTCCTTTGGGAGAGAGTCAACAGCCCCTCTTTTTCTTATAAATAGCTTGCTTTGTTAATTTCCCTATTTTGCGTTGAATAATGATCTCAAAGAGATCGAAATACGTATTCGCCCGTGGACACGAGGTTCGTCTTTTTTGCATCACGTCTTTATCCACAGTATATTCCCACTTCTCATCCTAACAGAGGACACCTCTAATTAAAGGACAACTCTACGGTCATATAGAACTTTATTTAAATCGAAAGCCTAACTTATTAATAACAAACGTGGCGTCTTTTTCGTTGGCCTCCTTTGACTCAAACTACACCACTTCCAGAATAAAATGGCCAGCAGAAGGGGAGTGCAAAAGCACAGTTTTTCACTTTTCAAAGCCATTTCTTATATTGAAATTATGGACCAAATTTAAAAATTTCAATGGGAAGGTGTTATATTTATATCAAAGAATGATATTCTGTAAAAAAATTGCAATCGATATTTTGCGTAGAGTTATCCTTTTAGGGACTGTTTAACAAGTCCTGGTCCCTTTGATAGGAACTCTTGTTTTCCCTCTAAATAATGGACACTTCTATTTAGCGGACAAAATTATGGTCCCATTGGTGTCCGCTATTTGGAGGTTTCACTGTATAAACAAAAAACACGACAGGGAATGTGAGGTTGCTCACACAGTGCATATAGACGTCAATAGAAATAAGCCACCTTAGCAAGTGCGTAAATTCCTAGTCAACGAATGAGTTGCTCTTGATTTTCTGGCCTCCGGCAACTGATGGGTCACCGAAATGTGTGTAACGATAACTATTCTAGTTATGTCTCGAGGTTGTTGGCAACCTGACTGCTAGCAATCAGTCGACACTGCGTAAGAGACTTTATAGTGTGGACGGGGTATTAGGATAGCTTTTGGTCCAACTGATCATGCCAGTTAATCGCTAGTATTACTATACAAGCCCTTAATTAGTTATGCATAGACATCCATTACTCTTTTGACGGGGTGGTTTGTGACACACTCATTAAGAAAAACTCAAACTCATTCACACCAATTTTCTGCGCAAATTTGCTCATACTTACGTCAAATACGTCGAAAATATGACTGATACCCTCTTCATCTTCAAATTCAACTCTGAAGAGTGGCCATTTCATATCTATAGTTTTTTGTTGAAAATAGAAACGATTCAAATCAGAGTATAAAATGGTAAGAACAAAACAAGTGCAAGTGAGTAAAGCGTTTAGTACCTTTATGGAACTCAAAGTGGGCATTGGCCCTTTGGTTGGGCGGCTGATAGACGGGTGCGTCGGCCTTTCGGGGTTTAGTTTTGGTCGCTGGGTGCTCTGCCATGAGCTTCATCTCCTTATCATAATTGTCTCTAAAGATAAGACGAATTCAGTCATGACACCGCTGTTAATCGTGATGTAAATTAAGTAAAACGGGCACCCTGCCTGATACCTATCGTGTTGGTTACGGATTATGCTTTTCATGAAACCGTGATTCATGTCGATTTTATTTTTGTTTAGCTTCGCACTGCTCAACTCCGACATAATGCTCACCTTTCTCCCTCAACCAATTTTTTTTATTTTTTTTATTTTTTTGTAAACTTCTAATCAAACCCTTTCTTTTATTGATTCATTCTTCTCTTAATGAGCGTGTCATTTCAATTTTAAAAATAAATTATTCATTTTAAATTTCCAAAATTATGGTTAATACAAAATGGCGTTAGGCCTAAACTCCGAGGTCCGGAACTGCGCAGTCATTTAATGAGTAAGCAAAACTGAACGCCTTTTTACAGCTGGCCAGCTACTTATAAAGAAATTAGCTTTGTTTTTAATTTTTTTTTTTTTTTTACATATTTAAGTCAGGATTGTGAGCATTTTAAAACGTTTCCAAATAATTTTATGCAAATCCACTTCGCAAGTGCGATGCTGCTCCTTGGCGGCATCTCGCGGAAATGGCGGTCCATTCGAAGGAGACGAAGTTCAACTTCGAAACTAGAGAAATTTAAAATGCAAAAGCATGAAGTAGTATAGGATAACGATAAAACATGGGTTTTTCTAAAGGAAGCAACATTAGAAATGAGTGATATGCAAAAAAAGCAAATACAGGCCTAAATTTTCAATACAGTAAAATCCCACGTATATGATTGTTAAGAGAACAAACCAAAATGAAATTGAAACCAAACGACGCAGTGGAGCTTTGAATAGGTCATAAAAGTCTCTGTTTTTAATTTACCTGCGTTGCATTTCGTAACCGAGTACTCCAATGCTTACATCCACCATCCACTGTATAAGCGTGTATGATGAGGACTAGCAGCTTAAAACAAACGGAGACCTCTACCAAGGCTTATTATCTAGATAGCCTTGGTTCTACACTGATAAGAAGCAGTGATTGAGAGGAAGAGGTGAATGTTCAAATTTGGGGGTCTGCAACCCAAAATCCAGTTATGCTTTTCAGGGTCTTTCAGAGAAAATGCCCTTTTAAACCAAATAAACTTAACATTGAGTTATCAAGATGAGCCAACCTTCAAACATTTAATGGTCGTGTCATCTCGCAGCGAAGTGATGTGAATTGGCTGCCAAGATCATGTGACTTGACATTCGTTAGACTTCTTATGATGATGTAACAATGTGACGTTTCCGTGCAGAGGCTTTCTCTTTAGGAGGTGTTGTGAAGTCACCTGATCAAAATAGGTTTAGCAACAATCCAACCTTCATTGTTTCCAACAAAGGAAAAAAACACTGATTGTTAAAATACAAGATGGAAACAATGAAAGTTACATTGTTAATAGACCTATTCTTTTCAGTGCCGGAGCCTGTCTTTCTCGTTAGCCTCGCGTCAGCATTGATGACGTCGGCCAGAGCCTGGAAACGCTTATCTTTGCAGCACGTCCTCTTCAACATGTCGTATTCGCACAGTCCTTGGAGAACAAGCGCCATGCCTACTGGTTAGAAATTGTCCCGTTTCCCGTAAGCGCCGGTCAATCACCACAAATGTTGCACAACAAGGATGTCGTCTACGAGGGAACCTCTTGCGATAGAGCCTTGCAGCTTCTCGTGCCTTGCTATGAACCTGGCCATACAACAGATGCATGTCTGCCATCTCTCCAGAACGTTATCTTGGGGGGGAGGGGGTCGATTTTCAAAAATTCCACTGAGTCGGACCTTTTCCCATATTGGGGAGGCAGACCCTCTCCCCCCCGACTACGGCCCTGCATACGTGAACTCACTCATGTTGAGATCTTTGCAAGTGTGGTGCTTCTGCTTGTACGTACTTACAGACTCTGCCTGGATGAATGTGATCAACCGTCAGTTCTGATTCACCAATTAGTGATTTCGTTGCTAATTTCCTGCTTTGCATGCAGCTCTGCGGGTGCAGTGCAGCATTCACAGGGGTTGGTTCGGGATCTTTACACCTTTTTAACTCGTTTACAACGTTTTTGTGGGAAAAATGGTATTCGGAATAGTTGTTAGTTTTGACCTTCCCTACCACTTCTCCAAGTCTGGCAATGGAATTCATAAACACCCTGTATAGAGAGATGGACCCCTCTAATTCCCATCCCGTAACTCCGACCCAACGAAAGTTGGAGTGGCGTGTCCAATTCAACTTCCTATTTCAATTGTTAGACATTGTTGCCAAAGTAGAATCAACAATATCTAATAATTGAAATAGAAAGCTTAACTGGACACGCCCACTCCAACTTACGTTGGACAGAGTATAGTGGGCCAGTCGAAACCAAACTAAACAGTGAAATAACATATTATGCCTATGGTACGCTATTAAGAAAAATAATACAACCAGGACCGGATTTATGTATAAGCTAACCACGCTTATATAGGGCCCCACGCTCTACTTAGCTTAAATGAGGAGGGGGGGGGGGGACAATTTATTTTGCCAAAAGCATGAATTTAGCTTAAAGGCCCATGTAAGCCTCATTCATTGTATTCATTCTTGACGAATCACTTGTTATATGAAATCAATTGGTATTCTTTACGGTCACTGTTTAGCATGCGAATTCCACTTGAAGGGGTCCACAAAAAAATCCTGAAAAGTTGATGCAGCCGAGCTAAGACCTTGATGGTCATATTTCTGAAAACAACATTTGAAAAAGTTATCGTGCAGACGGCCGGATAAACGTACAGACCAAGCGTGCATTCTTATAAGTATACTTTTTGCTAAAGCAAGAAATTAATTTTGGAAAACGAAGTCACATAGACCACCTTTTAAGTAGTGTCCGGCACTACATCATTGTTATTCGATAAATCGATGATTAAACCATCGATGTATTTATCGTACATGGCATCGATGATTTTGCCTGTTAATAATGCATTCTCTTCCCATGATTATTAAGTAGCGGAAGAATGGAGCTACTTATTGTTTTCACAATGTCCGTCTGTCTGTCCGTCCGTCCCCTTCATAATTTCCACATTTTTTGAGGTAGAAGGTTCAAATTCGGAATGTAGCTTACTATGGGCATGTGCACCTTTACTATATAGTTTGGTTTTGATTGGCCCACTGGGGTCGGAGTTTCGGGGGCGGAAATTATAGGGGACCAAAAGGTCGACACGTATTAATGCATATAAAGGAGTGAAATTTGGTATGCAGATTCCTCTAGGCAAGATCAACATTACTGTAAAGTTTGGGCCAAATTGTCCCAATAGGGTCGGAGTTGTGGGGGTGGCAGTCACTTGGTCTTTAGAACTATGGCAACATATGGCATGTGAGAAACGGAAGAAGATAGAGCTCTTTTTCATTTTATAAATACTACGTTCGAGAAAATCAATTTTTCGGTTAAAAAAATGGTGGGGGAGTTAAAAAGTGCAGATAAAAACTGGATAAAAGGGTAAAAATAGATGACCTCAGCGCTTCCGCTACTTTCCTATACCTTCCTCGGGAGGATTACTTTCTTGTTCTTTTTAAGCTTTTGAAAAAATACACTGGAACCAAAATAAAACTCATTTTTTTAAATTATAAAATTTTGTTGTGGTGATTTAATTGTTATTATTCCATTAATAAATATTAATTTTTTCTGGTATTATTTTTTCTACTAGTAATTAATCATACACAAACTAATTTAATTTTTTCATTTAATCATAATTTTTTAATCATATTCGTAATTTATAAAAGAACAAAGGCAAATGAAATATTTTCAACATTTTATATTGTGCTGCTGAAAATGGCAAATGGAACAGTTTATAGTGTATTATAACCGTAGGAGTAGTGATAATTATATATTAATTAAGTTGAATAGCACTCCTTTAATTAAAATAAGACAAAATTAAAATAAATAATAACAAATAATGAAAAAAGTCACCCAAGTAAAAGTTTAAGGACGAAATATAAATGAAACACAGGACTTGTGAAGAAATTTAGATGGAACACAGAAGAGAATTAATAACAAGAATAAAGGAACATGAAAGAGCACTTAGAAACAAAGATAAAAACAATCATTTAGTAAACCACTGCATTAACCAAAATCATAATCCGGATTGGAACAAAATCAAAATTATTAGTAAAGAAATAAATTATAAAAAAAGACTAATAAAAGAAACCATCAACATTATTTCGAATGAAAAAAATTTAGCCAAACCATCAATAGAAATTAATAATAAATGGAAATTACTACTAAAAATATAATATCACTTCCCTTGCACTCAACAATCCTGATCACAACAATCAAAATAATCATAAGATCACACATTGTATTAGACTACATTGTTTTGTTTTTTATTATTATCTTCCATTCATACAAAAAAACTTTAATACTGAAGATGGGGAAAAAAAATCCCGAAAACGTTATTCAAGATAGTCATTTACGTATCACAAATCATCGAACTTCTATCATAGACCCTCTTCATCTGTAACCTGTGTACCTCCCTGTGTTCCTGTAACGTTTCTTCGCTGGATCTTCGTCTCTTCTGTGTTCCATCTAAATTTCTTCACAAGTTCTGTGTTTCATTTATATTTCGTCCTTAAACCTTTACTTGGGTAACTTTTTTCATTATTTGTTATTATTTATTTTAATTTTGTCTTATTTTAATTAAAGGAGTGCTATTCAACTTAATTAATGAGTTTATAGTGTATTTTTTTGCTTTTATTTTTTTGACGATTAATCGATGAATTGTCAAACCATCGATGTTTTTTCAACATAAAGGTGCGTTCCCATAGCTCGCTTGGAGCTTGAAGCTTGACGCTTTGAGCGTGTTGCTTGTGATTTTTCAAGCTCAAGCTATCCTAAACACCAAGCTGATATGCGCTAGTTGCATGAAGCGCTTGGATTTTCAAGCTGATTTTCGCTTCAAGCGGATATCTAGGTCAGTTTGATTTTAAAGCTACAAGCAGCTTGGAAATGACTGAGGCACATGCGCAGTACGCCTTTCTCTCATGACAGCAATGGGTGCGTGCATGGGGTCGTGATGATAGTGTTAATACAAAGGAGAAAAGTGAAGGAAGAATTCCGCGAATTGTACATGTATTTGTTTCCCTTTTCTCCTTTGTATTCATGATTTGTTTGATGAATATCTTCAGTTTATAAATATTTCTTCTTTAAGTATTATACTATGGTTTAAATTTTTTTTATTAATATATATTTTATTTTATTTATTTATTTATTTATTTATTTATTTATTATTTTATTTAATTTTATTTATTATATTACATTTGATTGAGCTAATTTTATATAACTTTTAATTTCTTATTTTATATTACTTTTATTTTGTTTTCATTTTATTCATTTATTATACATTATATTCATTAATTAGTTTATAGTCTTTATTGAATTTATTATATATATTTAATTGTTATTTTGCTCATTTTATTTTATTAATTTGTGTATTATTACTTTAGTTATTACTTAAGTTTATTTAATTAATTATCAGTTCTGTTTATTTAAATTTAATTGGTTTTGTTTTATTTTATTTATTCCATTTATTGTATCGTCAGCGAAAGTAAAATAAATATCACGTACTGCTAAAGTGGAAATAAGTTTTCCTTTTTACAAAATACTTTTACGATTAATTATCAATAGCTTCTTAAAATTAAACCCTTTCTCTGTAACAACAAACGTTTTCGTGCATTGAGAGGCGCCATGTTGTTTTGAATTCCCGTCTGCGATTTCTCGCGAGACACGTTAGCTATGGGATAGCTTCAACGCTAGCTTGGCTTTTCAAGCTGAACTTTTCAAGCCATATTTTTCTAGCGAGTAGACTTTGCTTCCAAGCTCAAGCTTCGCTTGAAATCCCAAGCGAGCTATGGGAACGCACCTTAAGTGCCGGACACTACTTTTAAGTTGACCAAAAAAACAATCAGCACTGACTTGACCAAAAAAAAAGGTCAAGTAGTGGTTAAACATAGTTTCAAGCATAATTTCTAATTTTTGATTTGTTATATACTCTGCAAAGCAGAGTTCAAAAAATTCGTCTATAGACTCATTGTGTTGCTTCCCTCCACGGCAATCTTTAGTAAAAGGCGAAAAATTGACACGTAATATTGAAGGGAAG
>JAHWFO010035622.1:0-11557 GCA_023313115.1 Rhysida immarginata | reverse complement strand
ACCATCTTGCATAAAGACAGTAGTGTCTAAACATTGTCGTTCTTGTAGAGCACGAATGACTTTCTGCTGCAGAAGTTCGCAGTAACGAGCACCAGTGATTGAACATCTTTTAGTGCCTTGAGGAGTGTTCTCTTCATAGAAAAAGGGACCAAGAATTATATGTGAAGTGAATCCGCACTTTACAGTCACGTAATCAGAGTGCAAAAGCTTTTCATGCACAACCATCGGCTTTTCAGTACCCCAGACGCGACAGTTTTGAGCATTCACTGCTCTGTCTCGTGTGATATGCGCTTCATCTGACCACAAAATGTTCCATGGCCATGCATTATCGACGGCTATTTTAGCCAGAAACTGACAAGCAAAATCAGTGCGTTTTTCCGGATCTTCATGAAGCAACTTTTGAACACCTGGATCTTGTATGGATACCACTTTAAAATGGAACGCAAAACTTTTTGTACCGTACACCACGGAATAGACAAATCACGTGATACGGCTCGAGCACTTGCTGAAGAATATTGAGAACTTGAAGCACTCCACTACAGCAGCAGCAGCAATGTCTTCCACAGTCTCATTTGCAATTCGTTTCCGTTCTCTCCCTGGCAACACACCCAACTCAACAGTTTCTTCAATTTTCTTAATCATCTTTTTTAAACCTTTAATGGACATAGGCCCATTTCGCAAGTTTTTCAAACGTCGATATTCTTAGTGCAGCAGAAGCATTATTGCAGTTCTGGTAAAACAACTTCACCAATAAAGCTCGATCCTTTTTAGCTAAAGCCATCGTGAAGAATGACTTTACGTTTAATTTCACTGTCATTTTAAAGCTTTTCTAATTTTACATCTCATTTGCATAACGTCTCTGATTGAGTAAAAATTCTCAGATAGTTTCTTACATGACCAGCGCCATATTTTGACGTAGCGGTCAAAATGTGAACTAATTTTTTTTATTGCAAAATTCTCTTCCCCATGGTCTGTATAACATATATCTCAAGTTTCGTCAAAATCTGATTACCAGAACGACCGCTTGAAGGGTCTAAATGGTGTCACTTTAATTATAACCACCCTGTAGAATCTACAGTTAAAGAGCTTTCATATGTCACCAATCACATCTTTCTAAATAAGATACAACCGAAGTTACAGTACTTCATAGATAAGGCCCCCACTCAAATTTCGAAAATTTTAAATGTCCGTAACTTTAATAAAAATGAAAAAAATAATATTTGGCATTCATTACCAACTCCCTAGGGCAATTGTACTGTATATACCAAATTTCATTAAAATCCGAGAGGTCAGTGCCAATGCCTGCCTGAACTGACGTGAAATGACTCACCTAAATCCTTCTAGTGACTATCGGGTGAAATAAAGAGCTTAGTTCCTTTAGCAAAGCACTTTCCCAATGGCATTAGAGAATCATTAGAAGCTTTGAACAGTGAGTGGAATTTGGTTCCTGATTTCAATAACCTATTGAGGATAATATTGAAGCTTTTTGGGGAAGACTGCCAGAAATTAAATATGCAACTGGCAGTGCTGTTTTTCCGTGATTAGGACCCTTTGCAATAACACTGCCATCATTGCCACATTCTAGTGCTGCAGTTGAAAGAGTCTTTTTTCATTTAAATTTGATATAGACAACAAAGTTGAGAAATAGACTTCTCGCCAAAACGTGCAACAACGTATATGAAGTGTTGAAGAACGGCATTTGCTGCTATACTTAGGAACGTCCAGTTCCAATTATGGCAAATAAAATTTCTGAAGAGGACCAAGTTTGTGACACTGAAGACATTGAAACAATTTTGAATGTGTAACCTGCATATGTTTTTTTCAGCAATTATTGAACAATTTTAAAAATAGTAATTTATCTTATAATTAACATGTTTTTTATATATTTTTTTGGTTTTTATTTTTGAGTGGTTAAGTTTTCATTCTAATGGTTAGGTTTTTTCCACCAGGTAGTTAGGATCCAGGAGTGCTAATACCGGCATGACGCTACACTTGCTTCAGTTGCAGCAACCATTCATGCAATGGCCAGTGGTTTGACTCTCTGATGCCTGAGCTTTCACTGAAAAACAACAAACAATGACGTTTGACAACGTGTGCATTACCTAACCTATTCTTCCCTGTTGATTCACAGCACCATACACAAAACGCATGTCGGTTAACTCACTCAGGCTGTAACGCTCCGTGTTTCAATGTTGATTCAGATGACTCCGCTTTCAATGAACCTAAAATCAACAGACAATGGGGTCATTCCATACCAAATCAATCAGTTTATAAATAATTTTGAACCTGTAGGTCTTGGATTTTGGTAATATTTTGGTTATTTGTTCCATGGATTAATGTAAAGAAAATACAAAATTTTAGATTTTTCGGACTTATGGTTTTTGAGTTATAAATTTTTAAAGTTTTAAAAAAGCCAAAAAACGTGTTTTTGAAATAGTTATTTGTCTATTTCTCAAAAACTATTGGAGCTAGAAAACTGGAACTGGTGTCCTCTTTTTCAGTTTGTAATGCTCTTTCTTTTCATATACAACATGACCATATTCTTAAAATACAATATTTTTCAAAAAAAAAAACTAAAAATTCTTTTTTGAATTTAGAAAAACACCCCTTTTGATTTTTATTAAAAATGTTTTTGTTATTCTAACATGTGCTGGCTCAAAGTGTGCCAAATTTCAAAGTGGAAAAAATGGGTTCATGAGATAAGAAATTTTGACCAATAACAGGTACACAAAAACGCTGTCAAGATCTGCTAATATTAGAATATACAAGTGTAAAGAATAATAATAAAAGATCTTAAGAACTATAAAGGTTTCTGGTAGGCTATATAAATAAGATATTATAAATCTAGATACATGTTTACAATTCATTTAGTCTAAATAACAGCTGAGGCTTTCAAAACCAACATGTCACAACCTGAAAGTCTGCAAGTCTTCACTTGTCTCTGTTTGTCAGTTTTTCCGCGTGGAAAACTCAACGACACAGGCAACGAAAACTGAGGAATTTTGGGATTACCACAGTAAATATCCAGGCCTGAGTATCCGTCGTGTCCGGAATCATCCGTATACCAAATGATAGCGCCGTTAGGAACATGCCTATTCCCCCTTTTCTGCTCTACCACGGGTCTATGATGACCTCGCTCTAGGGCTCAGAGAGGGTACGAGTTTCCATAACATCGGAAGGCATTTGTAAAATATTACTGGTCATAATTCGGCTAATGATGTTATGATATTTCGCCCCAGGGAAGTCTACCCATAGCCCTTGATTACCCAGACGATATGAGTTTTTCCTAACGACTCCTTGGATATAAATATCCAGTGGAGTCAGAAAAAGAATTACTTCCATTGCCTTGGTTGGTGTGTTGAAACAGCGCCCATGATACACAGGCAGGCCAACACGGAGTGTCGAACCTCATTTTTCTCTCTAAAAAATGGGAGACAATGATTTTGTCTGCCAAAAGGGCTTGAAACAGTAGAGCAATTGCTTTAAAACTTAAGGCATTATCAATTAAAGTATAGGAGGTATTGTCGAAAGCTCCTTCAATATCGAGACAAGCTGCAAGTGCAAATTCCCTATACTCAAGGATTTTTTCGATTTTAACCACCGCGGATTTACCTGGTTGACAGCCAAATTGATTAACATGAAAGGGACAGTGCATCCCAATAAGTTTCTTTAATCCTCCTATCAATGATCTTTTCGAAACATTTAAGTATGAAAGAAGATAAACTAATCAGTCGAAAACTTTTGGCTAGGTCATAGCAGCTTTTACCAGATTTCGGAATAAAGACCACTTTGACCATCCTCCAAAGATTAGGAATATATCCTATGGCTAGGCTAAAATAGAACATAGGATCGGTAGTTCACATCTGATACTTGCTGAAGCAAGATTGGTGTGATCTCATCTGGTCCAGGTGATTTGTATGGTTGAAAAGACTTGATAATAGCCCATACAACGTTATGATGCGTAATAACTTATTTGACCATAGCTCAGTGGATCATGGAGATATTGCTGAAAGAATCTAAACAATCAATATCCAATAGTTCACAGAGCATGGCATCTGGGAAGTGAGTTACCGTAAGAGTCTCAAGGACTCCTTTAGCATGCCTGGTGAATTCATCATCCGCTTTTTGGAGAGTTCCAATTAAAATTGGTCTTTCTCTCTTTAAAAAATTGTTGAGACTAGCTCCTTTTTTAGTCTTTTGGACTGATTCACAGAACTGCCAACACGAAAATCGTTTAGCCGTTCTAACGGCTTTATTGTACTCAGTGAGGGCAAGTTTATAACTAAGCCAGTCTTTGGTCTTTTTTAGCCTTCCTAAAGAGCTTTCTAACTATTCGTCTACGCTGAGAAAGATCATGATTCAACCAAACACAACTGGATCTACTTCTCTTCCTCGGAGAGGGACAATTATTATGATACGATTGAACCAGGACTTGTTGCAAACCATTTACACACAATTCCAGGTCAAAAGTGTCACAAATTTTTGTCGGAAGACTGGAAATCGCAGAACGCATGTCCTCACGAAATTGAGTCCAGTTCTTCCGCTTAGGATCCCTGAAAGATCTATCCCAGTCCGCATTAGTAAGAAGAGAGAACTGTTTATGTTGATGGTCGGCCAAAGATGGTTTCTCATCAACATATCATTTCCTAATCGATTTACACACATTGGAAGAACCAATCGTGATATCAACTACCTCCCTTTTTACTACAGTAATGAAGGTTGGTTTGTTTTCTATGATGAAGCCAAACAAAAACTTACCTCTCAGATTAGTATTGGAACTCCCCGACATTATGTGGTGAGTATTTGCATCATAGCCAAAAACTATTTCCACGTTATGGGTGATCGAAGTTTCCCATATTCTTCTAAGTCATCGTTTGTGGGTGTAATCGCTTCGAATGAGAGGTAGCCTGAAGCAAAAATAATGTCTTGGTTCTTCCCATCCATTCGAAGGGTAATTTTTGCTACGGCCAAGCCTCTAGAATATTATTGGACATGTTATGTTGTTATGTTCCATCGATTCGTGGCCGACTCCTGGTGACGTCGTGAAAATAAGATCTCCACCCAGTTCTGTCTTTGCTAAGCTTTCGGGGCTCCATCAAATTCCTTCCAGTGATCTCCCTGACTCCATCCAGCCATCTGGTTCTCTGCCTTCCTCTTCCTCTGCTGCCCTCTACCTTGCCCAACATGGTCATTTTCTCCAGTCCATCTGGTCTTCGCATTACGTGACCAAAGTAGGATAATCTCAGCCTGCAAATTTTTGATTCCAATGTGCAAAGAGGCCGAATTTGATCGAGAATTGACTGATTTGTCCTCCTTGCTGTCCATGGAACTCTTAGCAATCGTCTCCAAGTCCCGGAGTTCAAATGCGTCAATCTTTTTTCTCTTTTTTTTTTCTTGTGGTCCAGCTCTCACATCCGTATATCACCCAGGGAATATCTGTCTTTCATAATCTTCTCAAGATTTTTTCATTGCTTTTCTTCCCAGAGTCAATCTTCTTGAAATTTCACCATCACATTGGCCATTGCTCTCAATAATGGACCCTAAGTAATTGTATTTTTCAACAACATCTATACTTTCTCCAACTGTAAGATTGTCCAAATTAGTTGTTGTCATTACCTTGGTTTTCTTAATGCTTAGGAAAAGTCCAAATTTTTCACTTTCTACGTAGGCAGTGCATTGGTACATAGGCAGTGCATTAATACGAAGGTCATTTTTAAAGTAAGAACCGTTTTGTAATAAAAACAAAACTACTATAGTTATTTTCAAATATTTTTCTTTACCAGATTCTACAGGTATTGGACATTGAAACTGAAACACCTGGTAGAAATCCAAAATCTTTATTTAATAAGGTGTTGGGGCACCGTGGGCAGCCAGCACAGCAGTAACACGTCTTGGGAAGGATCGGTAGAGGTCCTGCACAGTTTGCACCCCAAACCATTACTGATCCACCCATTACTGATCCACCTCCGTGTTTGACTGTGGGTGCCAAGCAGTCTGGGTTGTAGGCATCAGAGGGGCTCCTCCAGACGAATACCCTCCCTGTTGTTTGGAAGACAGTGTAGCTGGACTCGTCCGAGAATATGACGCGTTTGAGGTCATCCAACGTCCAGGTTTTATGCGTCCGGCACCACTGAACCCGCTTGGAGGCATTTGTACTACTGATGAAAGGCTTCGGTATAGCAACCCTGCCATGGATGTTGGATTTATGCAGGTAACGACGGATTGTGTTCGTGCCAACAGGTTTCTGGAGGTGTGTATTCATTTCTGCGGTGATTTCTGCTGCGGTGGTTTTCCGCTTTCGTGCAACAATCCTGGTCAATGTCCTGACGTCTCTTTCCGACAACTTCCGTTTTCCCCTGCAGTTGCTCCTCCTGGACGTGGTTCGTCCTTCCTGTTCATGTGCACACATCACCCTGGATACTGTAGCACGTGAGACATCACAAAGTGTGGCAGTTTTGGACACAGATGCACCTGCTAGACGCGCCCCAACAATCTGCCCTCTTTTGAAGTCGGATATGTCTCCCATTATAGCGCTCTGCACAGACAATTTGAAGCTTACTATCGAACTTTTCTACTGGAGTGACTACCAAGACCTCTGACACGTGATTCATTGATATGCATACGATTAATTACCTAGCAGAAGGTTCTATTCAGCCCTGGGGATATCCAGTGCTATTTGCGAAGGTGTTTCAGTTTCAATGTCCAATACCTGTATGTACCTTAAACTGTTTTTCCACATAGTTTACAAGTTTATTTAAGCACTTGTCATAGCGCTCAATGTACTTCCGCATGATCACTTCTTAAAAGCTGCCGCCAGTGAAGAAAGTCACGCAGTTATCACTTTTTCATAAATTTTTTCTTTACCAGATGAACTCCTTTATATCCCGGAACAGGTGGTAGCCACTGGACGCGAGGTCCGGACTGTAAGGCGAGTGGTCAAGTTGTTCCCAAACAAAAAATCTGATTAGTTGAGAACAACTTGACACTCCCTTATAGTCCGGACTTCGCATCTAGTGGCTACCACCTGTTCCTGGATCTAAAGGAGGTCATCGGCAGCCTGCATTTCAGCAACGATGAGTAAGTGAACAAATGTACGTCAGCGGTGGCAGCTTCTATGAAGTAATCATGCGGAAGTACATTAAGGGCTATGACAAGTGTTTAAATAAACTTGAAAACTATGTGGAAAAATGTTGAAAATATATCCAGTAATACTGTTTTTATTACGACCCTCGTATTATTTTTAATCAATAAAAAGCACGGGGAGATGAGCAAGCGAATCATAGATTAAGAAAAAGTTGCTCAATCGTCTAATTCTACCTTTAAGAAATCCAAGGTTCTTGAATTAGAGCAATGTGAATGTCCTCAGCCAGAAAGGTTCCACCGAGGTTGGCTGGCGCCAATATCTTATGCTGCAGGTTTGCTTGAATGCATCTCAGCATCTGGCGGTAAAGATGAGGAAGGTTTCCCTATAACCTTAGCTTGGATCTGGGATAGTCCAGTGTATAAAAGCCATTATCTATCTCGCAGAATCCTTGCATCCAGTTCAGGGAGAGCCAACAAAATGGTTACTCCATGATCCTCAGACTTGAAGTTCAAGATGCCCCATTGTGTAGAAATCAAATCCTTATATTGGATTTCATCCTTTGCAGGGTTCCTATTCCAGAATATTTTCTGAAAAGTTCTGGCAGTTTTAAGATTATCTTGGTGGTTTTGACGAGCGTCCTCGCCTCACCCACTAAGAGGGTCTCTCCCTCCCAGGTACTGATCTTTCTGACTGTTGTGATCAGCCAGTCACTAGTAGCTTGTTCTGCACAGATCAAAATAAATGCTCCAGCTTCCAAGCGACAGTACTTGAATTGGGGTCCTGTGCTCGAAGGCATGTCCCCCATAAAATTCATAAGCTGCTCCTAGAAAGGTTCCAACTGCTGCTCAGTGAGCTGCTTGTCTGGGTAGCCATCCAGGACAACTGCCATCTTGATAGTTGTTAAAGCTTCATGAAAATTTCCAGGTTTGGGATTCTTCATGGGCTTCTTGCCCTCTGAAGAAGGAGTGTTGCCCTCAGACCTAGATCTTTTGGTCGGGGTTTGCATCTCCTTAACAGTGAACTGCAGGCCGCCTCTAGATTTTTCACTTTGGTGCCCTGCAGTTTTTTCTTCCTGGATTTACGGTGTCTAGCCGGTCCAGGAGTTAATTTTGAGTCGGTTTTGCCACTGTCCTCGCTTGAGGCCACATGCTGTGAGGCATGCGACATTTCAGGCCCAGAAGCAGCCAACTGATTACGTTCAGTTGATTCAACCGTGGACATTTCTGCCATGTTAATATTAATACTGGTTCATGGTCACCCGCAGGGTCATCAGATGATATTAAAGAGTTATTACAATCCATAAATGGTGTAATAAAATGCAGGATTGACAGTCCATCCCGAGGGTGCCTGAACCCCGGAATAAGGCTAGATACTACTGAATGTCGCCAGGTAGACAGGAGGCTCCATAAGAGACATTATAACCGAAGTGCCATCCACCCTTCAGCATGAGTCGCATAACACGTTGCGTTCGAGAGTTGGTTTGCGTCCCCTTATTGGATATTCGGGGATGCCCTGAATTGTATTCAACCTAGGATATTCGGCTATTTGCCACCTGCCGACGCACCCAGTAGCCGCTCAAGCCGTGGGACGATGAAGCTATATAAAGGGAAGTCACCGCCTGGTTCAGGCAGCAGCCCAAAGGCTTTTATCTTACTGGTTTTGAGAGGTTTGTGAAACGATGGGACAAGTGGCTCAATGTACGGGGAGATTATGCAGAGAAATAAAAGTAGTTTTCAAATCAGTACTCGTAATTGTTTCATTTCTCGTATATCCATTTGTAACTTACTGACTTCCCCTCGTAACAAAGAACTTTATAGCGTTAACATAAAAATATAAAAACAAGAGTGCAATAAAGTGTATTGTTCTAAAAACTTTTTTGTAGGAACCTCCAACAGAGAGGGGGGGGGGTTAAAACAAACACACACAAATAATTCTTAACAACGTAAAAAAAAATCATTTTGCTGTTCATTCTTTATTGATTGTGATCCAAGACCCATTCGCGGAATTTATATTGTTCTTTATGCTTATACGTGTTTCTTATTTTATTTTAAACATTTTTTGTTAAATAATTTTGATACAACTCCGTCTTCCTTGTAACTACTTTGGGATTGCTTTTTCTCAGTCTGCTCATTAAATATAATCCTGACTGGCTACTCAATTGTATATTAACCTGATATTTACGTTGTTTTTAACTTACTTATGTTGTTTTCTTAAGTCATTTGTTCAGGTAGGACGAAAGCAGTGCTTTCACGAGGCTCACCCTTTCCAGAATAAATTTCAAATGACTTACGAAATCTCAGGTAAGAAGCCTGACTAACCCAAGGGGTTTTATGCGTTATGTTCAAATCTGAGTGGACGTATTGATTTTTTACGGTCCTTTTTCCAGCTTGGAAAGCTTATCCAGGATTTCCTGATGAGAATGGTGCAGACGATGAAGACCCATGACAACGTTGGTGGCTGGAAAACTTGAAAACTTGATGGAAATGAAGTGGCATACGAAATATAGAAAGCCGAGGCATAATTCTTGACGTCAAATTTGAAGGCATTGGCAACGTTTCCTTCCGGGATTATTGGAAGATGTCATCTGATATGATACCTCCTTCCTTCCCCCCCCCCACTTCTGGCAATCGTCAAGCTTATTATTTTTTTATAACGTGGAAGACCGCTTGGGCTTGCCTACTTCAGTATATTTCATTTGAAATTTATTCTGGAAGGATGAGCCTCGTGAAAGCACTGCTTCCGTCCCACCTGAAAGAATGTACACTTCATCTTTCGATTGTCGATTGTATTCGCTGACCGATGTAGAAGAAAAGAAGGAGGAGACATAAGAACCCTGGAATAACATATAAAATGAAAATGAACATAGACTGGTAAAACCCTGAAAAAAAGCTGTTTCCTTTGTCAAATCAAAGAATTAAAGCAAATATGAAAGCTGGTACCTCTGTCCTTTACTCTTTGCTTTGACAAAGCATAGCTCTTTTCAGTGTTTTACCACCCTGTGTTCATTTTCATTTTACACGCTTTTATTTAGCTCACTTTTCTGTGTCTGTCCGGGTAAATTCTTGTAATCAATATTAAACCAACTTCCTATCAAGCTAGAGAGCTTAAACTTGATACACATACACAGGACCGATGACAATGCATGTTAAAGGAAAAAAAATTCAAATCAGTTCACTAGTTCGTGTTATAATGTACAGCTTACTTTTCTGTGTGTCTGTCGGATCAAATCTTGCAATCAATATTAAATCAACTTCCCGACAAGCTAGAGAGCTGAAATTTGATACATATACACTGGACTGATGACAATGCATGTTAAAGGAAACTTTTTTCCAATCGGTTCATTTCAGTGGACCCTCCGCAAGTCAGCAACCAACCTATACAAAATGTTTAATTGTTAATCCAAACAATTAGTTTTACAAATTGTGTCACCGGCTTGAAGCACGCGAAACGATCGTGTCTGCAGTCGACGAAAAAGACAGGCGACGGCACTGAAAAGTGTTATGTATAGGCTGATAAGAGGGAAGGAGCGATCGTATTCTAGCATATCAACTACGGGATCACGCTGGCGTGAAACTGCGTGAGGTGTGGCTCCCATTCGAATTCTTGTGTGGAAAATTAGAGAGATGATAGATCAGCATCCATCGGAAGCAAGGAATGGATGAACACTCATCTTTTCGATCATCGCAAGGGAAGGACAACAATCGCAAAAAAGACAACACATAACGGAATGCCACAAACAAACAATAATTATTACGATCGTCGTTTGCAACAACAATGGGCTTGTTGATTGCCGACATGACAAAAAGTTATTTAACCGACTTCCGATTTAGCATGGCTGCCGGCTGGTTACCAAAAATTTTCTCTCCATAAGTCTTTTAAGATATCGTTTGTGGAAAAGTTCTGAAGACCTATTTTCCCAGATCTTTTTTATCGCTAGTTTTAGAAAGAAATTCGTTAGCTTACCTCTTCTTCTTGTCCCTATTAGTGACTAGTCCCTATCATTCTTTCTTTTCTACTGATCGATTGCGAGTCGATGTTGGATCTTCTAAAGCAGCCGAGATGGGGGACTCCCCGCTCCTCCTCCGCGGCCGACGATCTCTCTCCGTTGGAAGGGCGGAGAGGAGTGGAATGCTGCAGGGAGGTCTTTCCCTATCGGGAAAGCGGGCCAAAAATGTGAATAGGCCCAGTGGATCGGCGGGAAACTCTGACGAGGATCTTTCCCTCTCCTTTCAGCCAGTGAAGTCTTCGAAACACAAAAGAAAGAATAAGAAGAATGCCTCAAATAAAAGAAATCTCTCGAACGACTCTTCTGCTCAAGATTGTGAAATTGGAATTGATGAATCACTGTCTAAGCCATCTGAATCTTCTGAATTGTCCAAGCCAGCGCCAGCCCGTCAAGCGGCATCAGATTCGTCTAGAGAATCTTAGCCCATGGAAACATCGCAGAGCCCTGAGTCCCATCGAAATGAGCTT
>JAHWFO010035617.1:0-10760 GCA_023313115.1 Rhysida immarginata | reverse complement strand
GAGTGGCCACCAACAGAGAAGGCCTCCGCATTCAAATATAATACATTGTTACATCATCATCGATAGTGCAAATTCAGGGCTTATTAGAAGCTTTAGTAAGAAGCTTGGTCTGTACGGTTATCCGGCCATCCGCCGTTTGCACGATAACTTGAAAACGGATTAACTGTTTCATATTCTGTTTTCAGAAATATAACCATCAGGGTCTTAGGCTAGGGTCCCACTTGCGTAAAAATCAGCTGAAACGTACAGCAGAATGCGGAATGCGTAAAAAATTACGCTTTTTACTACGGAAATTCCATGAAAAAAGGAGTTCAGCTTGAGTTAACTTTTCCGTGCTAGCTTTACGCGCACGCTTTCTTTTAGCCAATAGGAGATCGTAATTCGGTGACGTTATAAAAGGCATTTTTCGCCTTTCGGCGAATTTAAAACGGACGTCGGCCGTGGCGTCGCGTATCGATAGAGCTTTTTATTGAAGAGCTCAATAAATACCCCAAATATTTGATAAAAAAGCATCCTCAATTTAAAGATGCCACCTTGAAAAAAAGATATGGGCGAAAAGATATAAAACCATCAATGTTGACCACGCTTGAAACAGGAGAAGTAAGAGCACATACGGAGAAGTGAGCATGAACAAGAGCAAGTGAATGAAGCAACGATTGCTGATGTCATGGATGAAGTGAGCCCAGCAAGCTCTCTTGTGGTGGCGCCATTTGGTTATCTCTGTGAAAAACTCACTTTCTTAGCTTAATCCAATGCTTCTTTTAATGCTCGTTGTATTGAAATAATTTATTGCTATTTACAAAAATCGGATAAAATCAATTCGATGCTAGTTAGCTTCTGTAAAAATTTATTAAAAATCACGCGACTGAATTAAAGTTATTAAGTTGAAGATCTTAGACAAAAATAAAAATTTCCTTATCGAAAGTTTATAAAATGATTTAAAGCTGAAAAAAACAGTAGTAACATTTATCATAAAATTATTATAAAACTTTTTTATGTTATGATTTTTTATTTTACGATTTTTATGTGGGAAAAAATTTATTTCAGATCAGGCATAACGATACTTTTACTGAGCCTTTTCAAATGTTGTAATATTTGAAAAATATATAAAATTAAAAACTCCCAGAACTGGGAGGCCGTGGCCTGGTGAGCTTTCACTGAACTCACAATTTCAGGGAAGTTAAATAACATCAGTAAACCGGATGAGCGACTATCAGTGAGAGACAATCTTCACCCCCTCCCCCGGCTGCTCCGACCATCATACAGCGGTCGTTAATCCAGGTCCATCCAGGGACCCAACACGTTGGCCTCTGGCCATACAATCCTGGATGGACGTATTGGATTACAATAAATAAATTAAAATAAATAAAATAGTAACAAGAAGAAGAAATGATTTCAATAATTATTTGTAAAGTTCCATATGCTTGAGTTTTGCTTATTTTTTTTTTTAGTGAATTTTACCAGAAGTTTGTGACACATGGCTATCAAGGTGTTCCCACAGATGTTCGATTGGATTGATGTCCGGCGAATTAGCGGGCCAAGGAAGCACTCGAAAGTCAGTATAGTGTTCCTCGAACCAATCCAGAAGGAGACGTGCCTTGTGGCAGGGTGCATTGTCCTGCTGGAACACACCTTCACATTGGGGGAACATCGTCAGCATGTACGGGTATACCTGGTCCGCTACGATTGACAGATAGCCACAGGCATTCAAATTGCCCTCTAGACGAATCAGTGGACCTAACTACCCCAAAAGAAGATCCACCACACATGCACATTACCCCCACCAGCCTGCTTCCGGCCCACAATAGCCTCCTGCAGTCTCTGTGGCGATGATCATGTGGCTTTTGAGTGCCCTGGCCAGTCTCTCGTCGGCCTCGTAGTCATCTTTAATCGCATTTCTACCAATAATAAGCCCTAAATTATGACTAGGTATGATGATGTAACAATGTATGAAATTTTCGCGCTCAGGCTTTGAGTAGAGGTGGTGTTGATTAGGGCCTAAGGCAAGATTTAGGCTACGATCCCTTCTATGGTGTATAGGAATCTTGATAACAGTAGTCTGCAAATTTAAAAAAATTTTCAAGCCCCGATACTATTTCAGCTGATTCTTATGTAAAACGACCTCCTGAATACGAATATAACCTTCGTTTTCCCCCATCACCCACCATTTTTGGGAGATGCCCTCCAACCCATTTTTAATCACCCGATAGTTTGTCACCCGACAGTAAACACCGACATTTAATCACGTCGATGTTTAATCACTTGACATTTATTCACCGGACATAAAATCAGTGATTGTTTAATCACCGACATTTAACCACTAAAAAAAATTTAAGCTAATTTCTGACACGATTACAATCCCGCCATCGTCCCAATTGAAACGTGAAACCATTTACAAACAGCATCAGAAGGAATAGCCAGAACTACTAACATTGTTGAGAACTGACATTATGGATTACATGCACTTTTTCAATGCTACCATCCGACACTATGGACTTTTAAGAAAGGATTCGAGAAAGATATACAAATGCAATGAACGGGATTTTTGCAAGGCTTCGCAGGTTCACAACTAACTGTGCCAAAAAGATGTCGGGTACAAAAACGTGTCAAAAATACAGTGGATCACTATTCAAGAAGTGAGATTTTAGTTTATTTGTGATGTATTTCCCATTTTTCTTATGTTTGATTAAATTCGGTTAATTTTTACTATCTGCACATTCGCGCGATGAGGGAATCCGCAAACTAAATTGTCACGATTTCTGTGACCAAAAAAATACGTACTGCCGGGTGGGGGGGAGGGGGCTGCAGCACCCCCGGAAATTGGCCACCATGTCAACTAAATCTGTTACGTATGGGGCCCCCCCCCACAAGGAGGATTGGGCCAGCCCCCCTCATCCCCCCAATAAAAAAATAATTCTGGGTACGGCCCTGATGTCCTGACTGTTTGACTGATCATCGCCGAGCCGAAACCGCTGAAGCTATTAATATGATAAGCTATATTACTTTATAATGTAGAGAAAGAGATAAGGAATGGGGTTAGAGATATTCCTTTTCTACTTTTTGATGGTCTTTCAGAATCTGAAGTCAGGATTTCAAAAGTCCAAACTTTTTTAATACACATTAAATATAGGGGCTGCTATTTAAGATTTCAAAGTTGCCCCTCTCCCCCACCCTCAGGGAGTGCGGGTGGGAGGGGAGGAGAGTTTTATATTATTAGACAGCTTTTTGAAAAATATTAAACACGTGTTTTTTGTTTATTCGAATCGATGTTATTACTTCAGATATTCCCCTGTCCCTATCATTTTCTTGCACTCTGTATATGAAATAGACTTGGTTTATGTACATTTGCTTGCATTTGCGAACAATCAGCCGGTTCTGTTTGCGTCAACAATCGTTTGGTCGTGTTTGTATGTGGCGTCAACAATGGTTGATGAAGTTAATGCTTGCACTGGATCGTCGGCTATGGTGATTGCCTTAAAGATTCACGTTTTAAAGGGACAATTATAAAAAAGTAATAAATAAATAAATCTACATATATAAAAGGCAATGTTCGTTTGTGTGTATGCATGCTATCAATGAATAAACATTAGATTTTAATGAAGAAAAAAATGTCTTTGTTATCTATAGATAATGCAGAACAATTTTTGTATATTCGGATCAGTGGTAGCTCGTCCATAGACACTGTGGCACTGCAGCACTCCCAGTTTCACTTTCGATATCAATAACATTCAATATAATGTCTTTTTTTTCTTTAATACTATTCTTATACATGTATATTACATGATCCTTAAGCTTAATGTCAGTAGCTATTCTCTAGTCCGTGAAAAAAAAAATTACAATTTTCTAACGCAGCACTCCCAGAAATTTTAGTTAAGATCGTCCAGTAGAATGTGCCCTCAGGGCGTGTGTACGTTCGGGTTGTAGAGTTATGCAAACAACTAAACTATACCGCAATTTAAAATAAAGCCAGCGCCCTCTATCGATATTAAAAAAATTTTATGGTATAAAAAGTAATTTTGTTACAATCATCGCTCAGCCGAAATCCTTGAAGCTAATTAGATTTCCCCCTCAAGGGGTAAATTTCCAAAAATTATGAGACACATCTTTCTTAATTTGTTACCAAAGTGCCAATTTTTGATGGATTTAATCGTGGGTTTAACTTAAAAAATGACGGATTTTCAAACAAATTTACATCTCGTATTTTACCCCTAGAGGGGATGAATTTCGTGAAATCCTTTTTTATTGAGTGTCTACATTATAAAATAAAACTACATACCAAATTTGTGGCCTAGTGTACATTCCCTAATGAGTCAATAACTTGAGAAAATTATATTTCTCATGATCTTTCTAATGTAGTAAATTCTTTTAGAGAAGTTATCTTTATCTAATTATATTAGAAAATTATAAGGATCACAACTGATGGTGTGAGAGGGCAATCCTTGCTCTAAAACTAATACAGTCCGTATGAACAACCACATTCAGGACATAATTCCACTCTATATGACTGAATACAACTCTATTGAAACCGGTAACAGCCCGCGCAGAAGTGGGGAACTTATAACCACCCGGTATATGAATCAAATAAATGCAATTGAAGTTCGATATTGAATCTAACCCAGTGTTCTCCCCAGAAAATCAGATGGATTGAAAGATAAAATAGCCGGACGGACAACAATTAAAAAACAAATAAAACATTATGCATTGTTGTGCATCTTTTCGTGTATTTAGCCAACACCACCTCTACTCAAAGCCTGAGCGTGAAAACGTCATACATTGTTACATAGCTACGCTAGGATATTGTTAATCATATTTCTACTAATAGCCAGAAATTGTCCACACCGTAAATGATGTAACAATGTATAATTTTTCCGTGAGCAGGCTTTCTCTCTAGGCGGTATTGATTTAGCCGGGGGAGTACCTACAGTATATCAGCCGGGCGTCTCGGCCCTTCAAAAGATCCTGAGAAAAATCCTGCTAATCTATCCTAATCTATCTGTCGAATTTCATTCAAACCACTGTCTAAACCTGGCACTAATAAGAGCAGACTGAAATTTTCGGTCGAGAAATTTTTGAGTCTATAGGGCACACACACACGAACATTGCTTTTTATTTATATAGATTATATATTTTAATAGTAGAGAATATTAAATGATTTGAACAAAATAGGATTTTTGTAAAAGTAACGGTGATATGAATTAGTGTATATTTTATTAAAAACTAAAATATAGAATAAAGCATGACATGAAAAGTTTTTAAACCCTCATATAAACAGATCAAATTCCACACTTGGATGAAAAGATTTTAATCTGTTAATGGTGTTCTTTACGTACACTGTTTAAAATTTAAACGAAATGAAAACGCGATAATAAACATAAAAAAATGTCTATCCATATCGGATTCGAACTCTCCTATTCGTGGCAGCAGGCACAGACTTTAACGATGCTGTTATCAGCCGCTATCGCTTATTATTGTCAGGAGAGAGCACGTGACGAGCACATCCCAAGCGTATAGCTGCTACCCAATTTTCATTCAAAAGGGACAGGACCATTCCAATCTGCCTTGACTCTCAGTACAAGTACCTGATTTTGCAACCGATCAACATCCGGTAAGCTCGCCCACTACGGAGCAGGTAAAAACCTTTTTGCACCCGACTATACATATGTTCTTTAAAAGTGAAAGAATAGAGTGAGCCTTTACAAAAGAAAGTAGGATATTGTCTCAGGTAAACTGTAGGGTCGGTTGGCGACTTCGAGCATAAAAATAGATTTGCTCGAAGGTTGGCGATAAACAGAGTGTAGTAATGGGTATGAAGAGAAGCGACTGCAGTGTTAAAGTATCCATATTTTAGAATAGCACGTAATTTATCAGCCCCAGATATTATATTACATAAGAGTAGGAGTTGTAATATTGTATAATCAGTTAAAAAATAGTAACTCCATTTTAATAGTAGAAATAAAAATAAATACGCTGAGGTCACCCAATGTGGAGAAGTACAATTTATGAAGTGGACGGAGCACAGATGAAACGAAGGCCTTGTGGAGCTTATTATGTAGGTTTGGTTGACGCAGACAAACACAGGTGAAAAGAAGGTCTTGTGGAGAATTGTTAAAAGAAAAACACAGGAAGAAACACAGAAGCAGGAGAAGAAGAGCTATGATAAAAATCCGATGATCAGTAGAATGTTGCTAACAATTCTAATAGAAATGCATTATAAAAAAACATTTTCGGGATATTTTATCCCATCTTCAGTTCGTAAAATTTTTTGAATAAATTTCTGTTAAAACATAAGGAAAACATAATAATAATAAAAAACAATAAAATCAATTGGGTGAGTTTCATTTATCAATTGTTTTTAATATTTATTTTTATTTTTATCCCTTTAATTAAAATGGAATTAATATTTTTTAACTAATTACCCAAATATTAAAATATTTCATTGAAAAACAGGAAGTCTGTGGGGACAGAAGAAAATTGAGGTCAGATACGGATTCAGGACACACAAACTTCTAAGAGTTTTTAAAAATTTATTTTTTGTTGGCCTGTGTTTTAATTAAATAACTAATAATATTGTAGAAAATTTCAAGTATAGTTTATACATTTTAGACATATAATTTAAAAATAGTAAATAATATTTTTAACGTGATTTTTTTATTCATAAAGAAAAACTCAAAAAGTTTCTTAGCATGCCTTAATACAACCTCTGACAATTAAGTTTGGAGAATGAATTCACACAACAAAATGCAAAACAGATAAAGCCACATTTACTTTATTGTCCTTCGAAATAATCACCCTGGAAAGCAATACACTTTTGGGATCGGGTGTATAAGTCCTGGAAGCTCCTTAGAGATGGCTTTAAGTTCACGTGTCACATTTGCTTGAATGTCTGGAATGTCCGCAAATCTGTGTCCCTTTAAGGCCCGTTTCAGGCGTGGGAACAAGAAAAAGTCTGCCGGTGCCAAGTCTAGTGAATAAGGTGGATGAGCTATGGATACGACCCCTTTGTTGCCAGAAACTGTTGCACGATTACGGCAGTGTTCCTCTTTGATCCATTATCCACAGTTACGTGCCAACGCTATATCTTCAACTGAAGAAACGAGCATCTGCTAAATCATTGCACGCACAAACGTTTCCTGTCTGAACTTGCTTAAACAATGACTGGGCTTGTATTCACATTCATTGTTACTCGCGTAAAGCTCGCACAGATTAGGGTGTGACGTCATTCACCGAACTTAATTGTCAGAGGTTGTAAATTTCAATGTGTCCCCCATTTATGGCGTGAAGGACGTCAAAGCGAAACTCGATTTCCTCCCATGTTCGGGCTAGCATTTAGGTGCGGTTTTACGCATGATCGAGTAATCGGACCTTTCTTTTTCGCTGAAGACACCATTACCGCTGCAACCTACCTAGATATGCTGGAGAACTACCTGATTACACAGGTGGAAGAACTGCAGCCCAACATAGTCTACCAACAAGATGGAGCACCCCCTCACTGGGGCCAGCAAGTTAGGCAGTACCTTGATACGAACTTTCCAGGGCGATGAATTGGAAGGGATGGGCCAATCCCTTGACCCTTCTCGCTCACACGATGCGAACCCTCTGAATATTTTCTTCTGGGGATATGTGAAAGACAGAGTGTACAAGACCAATGTTGATGACACTGAAGATCTCAACAACAGAATAATTGAAACACTCGCTAAAATCAGCCCCGAAATGCTAGCCCGAACATGGTAGGAAATCGAGTTTTGCTTTGACGTCCTTCACGCCATAAATGGGTGGCACATTGAAATTTATTAAGGCATGCTAAGAAACCTTTTGAGTTTTTCTTTGTGAATAAAAAAAATCACGTTAAAATCTGTAACAGTTTTTGAGTAATAAACATGCAGAATACGGGAGATAATTTAGGAACACTCTGTATAATATTACGAGGGGAAGTCAGTAAGTTACAAATGGTGATTTATAAAACACGAATTGGGATAGGAGCCTGAAATACAGCTAGATTTGCACGTAATTCTCTTATTTTACAACATAATTCCTGATGTTGTTGATGCATTTGTCCTATCGACGAAATAGTCTTTCGATATCTTTCCGTTAGAAAACTGGGCTTTGTTGCCTGAGCCAGTTTTGCCCTTCATTTTCAACCTCCTCGTCATTTCCTTTCTTCGGAGCGGCTTTCACCTCTCTGGTCCGCTCAAAAACCATCTTGGCGGCTAGGATTGTGCAAATGACGAGGGAGGATTGTACAATACACAGATATTATGAATTTGATACACGTTTTGTTGTTTTGTTTGTACTTTTCTGTCCATCTGGCCATGTACTGTTAGCACCTTAATTAGAAAATGGAAAAAGCATAAAGTTTTTAGTCTACTTTGCAGCACTTCAGTGAGATCTTGTAATGGGTATTTAGAAGAGTGAAAGGCTTCTACTGGATTACTTGAAAGACGTTTGGAGCAGGATGAGCTTCTCCACGGTGAACTCTCATGGGACTGAGATGGAGTCAAACATTTGCACAAGGCCCAGAAAATTCTATGTATTGATATACTAGGTGTTAGCCAAAATATTCGAGAATTTGAATATTCAGCCCAAACCAAAAAAAAATACAAGATTCTGCCGCTACGTGCCTTTTTCGTGCACCTTTCAGCTGCTGCTCTGTCAAGTTTCATAATCATAGGGGAAGTTCTTTGTGAATAATTGCTGTTTTGTTGCAACGTTTTCTTGTGCTTCTGCGAATTTCCAAATTAGTCGACCTGGTCAGATTTTCAACAGGAAGTTATACTGCGAGATTTACAAGCGACTGAGGGAAAATGTCGTGCAAACGCCCCGAATAGTGGAAGAACAAAGACTAGTTGCTCCATCATGATAACGCGCCCGTACACATCTCGCTCGTTGTGAAGGAATTAGGTATCTTAGAATAAAAAATGTGAAGTGATTTGCTGTCTAATGTTTATTACTTCTTTTTGTCCAGCCGCGGTTTTTCCGGACACCATACAGCACAATAAGCTGAGCCCCAAATAATAAGCACGACTTTTCTGCCTATTCACGAGATTGAAGATCGACTATTCTAAATTTTAATACCATTTGTGATTACAAGATTTGCTGTTTTTCTTATTGTATTTAGCTATCTATTTATCTATTAAAACTGCTCAATTTCAACTCTGCCTTGTTTGATCGACTTTGTCAAGTAAAAGCACATTTATTCGTGAGAGTTTGCCTAATAAAGAGACGAGAGAGTATACAAGGCGAGATAATTAATAAATGAGAATGGAGCAATTTAACAAAAGCAAGACCTATTTCTGGCAAAATTATTTAATACTTTTTATTGCAGCGTTCATACAAGTTTTGGAAACTTGCTTTAAAGTTCTGTCTTAATCCTTCCAAATTCGGCTGTAACGTTTTTTGTTTTTTTTTGTTTTTTTTATATCCTGTATATTCTCAAATGAGATGTGTGTCCTTTCAGACCTGTTTTCACATTTGGGAAGAGGAAAAAGTATAGTGGAGACAAATTTGGGGAATAAGGAAGGTGATAAAGCTCCACAATTCCGTTACTATCTAAGAATTCCTTGAGAAGCACTGCTGTGTGCGGTCTGGCATTATCGTGCAGTAAGAACCAACTTCCTTTTACAAGGAAATTGTGGCCGTACTCGATGGATTATCTTAATCAGACACTGCAAGATCTCCCTGTAATGCTCCTTGTTGACTGTTTGTCTAGTCCGAACAAACTTTTTATGGATAATGCCAGTGCTCTCAAAGAAAGTGATGAGGCATTAGTTTTGTTCTTGACTTTTCAAATTGGAATTTCTGTTTTCGCGGGATGTTGGGAACCACCATTCCATACTCTGTCGTTTTGTTTCGGGGTCAAATTGATACCAAATTTCTTCCCCTATCGCAATTGAATCCAGAAAGTTCGACTTGGCATCTGCGGCCGAGATGAATTCCGTTTCTTTTTTGTTCATCTGTTAAGAAATGTGGCACAAACCGAACCGACAGTTTCCCTTTGACCAAATCTTCTCGATTTTTTCTCGATATATTGTTTTCCAATAAATTGTTTTCCATCATATTCAGGTTCATTCGCCGATTACTTATCATCGGACGTCTCGTGTGCTCGCCGTCAGCTCTTCACAGCCACCACGAAATCTAGCGAATCATTCAAAAACACATGCACGAAATATGCTTTAATAACATACGCTTGCTTTATCAACCTATACGTTTACGCAGCGGTTTATTCAAGTTTAAAACAGACTTAATGTTTGCCCTTTGTTCCATGTTTAATATTGGAACGTCCACTAAAGACTGCGTGCGGTTGAAGCAAGAAAATATACAGAGTGTTTTTGAATTGAGTACTGATTTGTTGGGAGATGATAGAAGAGGTCCTTAGAAGTATTTTTTTTCATATCAACATGGGGTCCCCGCAGCTCCGTTTACTTACAATACTGCATTGAAAAATCAAATGACACCAAGACGCAGTGTGCGTTGGTAGGCCTAGATTATTTTATTTTTAACAATTAACACAAGCAATCTACTGTATGACTTTTACAGTAATTGTTCGAAATGACTGCTTTCCCAGAATACGATTAGTTCATTTACATATGGACTAATCGTATTTTACAAAGGGGTTGGATACCATTGAATCTCCTTGATGAAGTTTGTCCTAAGACTTTTCAAAAAACAAGCACGTGCACCTTGAAATTTCTTTGCAAACAATTACTTTAAAAGTTTTTACAGTAGATTGCTTGTGTTAATTGTTAAAAATAAAGTAATCTAGG
>JAHWFO010035615.1:0-15594 GCA_023313115.1 Rhysida immarginata | reverse complement strand
CTTAATGTATTACGTTTCATTGCGGAGGCCTTCTCTCTTGGTGGTTACGAGTGTGATGGCAGGTAGAGCAAGGTAATTACGGACTACTTAAAAACAATAAGGGAGATACTGAGATATGTGTGAGCCCGGAGAGGACTTTTTTTAACGTATCACGATCGAGCTTCTTTCTTCATTCGCAAGTGCCCAGATGAGAGGGACAAAATAGAGTGAGGTTAAAAAGAAAAGAATATCCCGAGACGACGACAGCGAAAGTTAGAGCCATACCCTCTGGATAGACGATATGGAAGGCGATCCTGACTCATAGTGCTGAACTACGGGCAACACTAAGTGACGCCGCAGAGCTTCCTTCAGACTACGATGGACGGTGTGTTCCGGACAACGACGTGAAAACCGAAGACGCAGGTAATGCGTGGGGACCTTTACCCGACTAACACTAGCCGTCCCTTCCGGTTACTGGTTCGGCGGTATTGTCTCCGTGCTTGGTCGCTCATGGTTGAGTACGATCAGGAACCCATCGCTTCATTCTGCTGCCCAAAAAGGCTTTCATTGCCAAGTCTCAAGAACTAGTTCAGGGTGAACGCATCCCGGGGGAAAGATAAATACTACAGACCCACTGTGACCAGTCTAAAAACGATAAGTACTCTGACCAGAATTCGAATAATAAGTTATCCCCTAGGTAGTCATTCCTAACTCCATTGATTGGTGAGTAGCTCGAAATGCCGATGAGCCCAGCACCACGAATGAGACACTGCAGGGTCCCAAGGAATCGGGAACAGTGAACACTCTTTCTCACCGATACACCTGATGTTCTTATCAGGGAGAGAAAGCCTGTTTGCTCGACGTTAATGCGTCCCAGTTAATTTTGCTGCTAATTCTTTATGATTACTCTAATAGGATAAGCTCCCAGATGCTTTTCCATTTTTTACGGAAGACAACCCATATAACGGAAGAATTTGCTGACGCGTCTGGGAGGTTCAATGACTAATGAGACTGGGTTCCCAGAGATCGCAATGATTCCCCTATATATTGACATTGTCGCTCTGTGTTACCTAATTAAATGAACTTGTTTGTAATACCGAGTCTATTTAATTGTTTTTTGTTTGATTTAAACCTGCTGATCAACTGATATTTAGAGAATAAACCTACCCTTTTTTTTTCAGTACGTAGTGCCAGAGGAGGAGTTCGAGGGTGGGGAACTTTGGGTAACGGAGGAAAAAGAGCACATCAAGCGCGAGGCTGTACTAATCTAAAGGGCGATCGTCGCCGTGTTCTGTCTTTCATGGTTACAAACATCGTGGTCTGGGTTGTTTGTAACTGAGAAGGCCGTTACAGTGCACAGATATTGCATAACTAAAATTGTTTCTGCACACACGCACTACGTGCTGCCAGTCGTTTTACAAATGGCCACCGCTATCACATAGTCTACAATGGAATAACAGTGAGCTGTATAAAGCTTCTGTACGCAGAAGGTAAGAAACCCGCTAAAATTCATGGGGAAATGCTAGAAGTTTACGGTGTCGACTGTCTGGACTTTTCCAATGTGTGCAAATGGGATAAATTATTTCGGGAAAGAAGAGTTAGCTTTGCCGATAAAAGGCGTCCTGGGCGACCTGCGTCATCAGCAATACCAGCCATTATCGAGGATATTAACAACACAATGAGGAAAAAATCGTCGCATTTCTTTGAAACAATTGAGTGAAATTTTCACATATCCTATGGATCTGCATGGGATATAGTGTATTAGAAACTTGGATATCACAGTCTGTTCGCAATGGATTCCAAAAAGTCTGACACCAGATCAGACTGACAACTGAATGGCGTGCAATTTGCAACAACTGCAGCAATACATCCAGGAGGAAAACCTGTTTCTGAATGGCATTGTCACAGGAGATGGGTCCTGGGTCTTGCACTTCACATCTGAGGCTAAAACTGCAAGTATGGTGTGGAAACATCCACATTCTCTGGTTCGCAAAAAATTCAAAGTTTCTCCTTCAGCTCGGAAGATTATGCTTACAGTTTTTTGGAATATGCAAGCCATCCTACTAGCAGAGTTCCTGCTTCTTGGATCAGTTGTATACGCCGCGAGAATTATTGACTACCTGTTGTGAATTATTGACTAAACCGCGGCGTGCTATTCGGGATAACCAACCAGAAAGATAACGTTAACTAAACTGCACATGGCCAACGACGTCAAAGCTAAACTCTTCTGTTTTGGTAGGGAGGTTCTGGATCACCCAGCCTATAGTACTACCACCTCTTTGGTCCCATGAAGAAATTTCTGGGTGGTCAGAGGCTTGAGACTGAATTCTATGGGAGGGGTACTCAAATCTGCCGTGCGCCAGTGACTGTATTCACAGCTGACAGAGTTCTGTGGGAGGGGTTACTGAAAATGGTGCAGCGTTGGGTTAAATGCCTAAATTGTCAAGATGACTGTGGAAAAGTAGATAAAGATGTGTAGTTGTTTACCTGTATGTTTTGTAATTTACGGTGAAAAAATAATTGGCGTTACTTGCTGATATCTCCTCTTATATCCCATTGTGAAATTGGTATCAGGATGCTAGGGCTCGGATTGTGTTTCGTCATGTTAAACCCAGCAGAATAGAAACATTGGAAATGACATCCACCTGTTATGCGCTTTTCAATTTCAATCACATAAATATGTATGTTTTGTTTTTAAATTAGTAATTAATTTATTAATCATTTCTTTGCAGGGAAGCCAGTGACTTTTAGAGGAAGCGAATTCATCCTTACAATTCAAATGCCATCGCATTTTAACCCATGTGGCAGAAAATTTAATGGCGAAATGGTATATTTCTATATCTCATGATAACTTTTGTAACATAAGACAATCAGAACTGCAGACAGTTGAGGCAGTTAAAATTGAATGATATTAAGCTTCATCTTCTCTTCAGTGTCCCTGCCACCATCTCACCTCTTTGCACATTTTCTTTACGTTTCCTGGTGTTGTAGGTCTCCAGGCTCTCTTTTATGACCTCTAAAGGCATATAAGTTTAGGTGTGAGGCATCTGAGAATTTAGGCAGCATGAACTAAAATGGGTGCCACGAATAAATTTTGTGTATGCACTAAGTGGAAGCATTAAGTTACGAATAAAACAATGGCACCCTGTTATATGGTGAGAAATTAGGTTTATTTAATTAAGTTACAGAAAATAACGTAAACAAATTGGGTTACCCTCTATTACAAGGGTAACTTTAAATTTTTTATGAGGAAACAAGTAAACTCAAAGACTTTGATGTTTACTGTCCTTACAATATAAACAAAAAGAATTGCAGAATACTATTGAGGTATAACATACACAGAATATATATACGGCTCCCCTAAATTAGGCGAGCTAACAAGGTAAGATTTATTCTAAGAGGGATAAGGGAACAGAAATTTTATAGCGGCAATTGGATTTAACAAGTGATAGCTAAACCATTGGGAACACCAACCATACAAGACTACGGGAATAGAACAAATTACTCACTACGATCATGAGAGGGGGAGAGAGAGAGAGAGAAAGAGAGAGAGAGAATAAGAAAATGCGAGCTCACATTATAAAGGATAAACGTGGCTGAGGTCTTCCTCGAGGAAGGCTTGTAGCCTCCAGGGTGAGATGACCTGGAGAAAATATGTATCCTCTTATTGAGGTGAGCAGACGACATGGTAAATTCCTGATAGGTGCGAGGGCTTGTATGCACACCCTTCGCAGTAGGCAATCCTTTCAGTCCTCGGGATAATTCCCTCGCACGATCGAAGGCACTAGAACTCACGTTCATCCGCGTTGAAAGCGCACAAAGCTCCCTCTTTACTCCACTCTCATTTGAAGCTCATGCTTTTTTTGTCACGTCGCTTCAATGACGCAACTCTATTTGCACTCAGAGCCATCGTTTGAGAGCATTCAGCGTTAATAGATGTTAGTATTTTGTTCGCTTACTTATCATCTACTGTCGTTTTCGCTGGTTGTTCTCTTTCGTTTTCCATCACGATTATTCGTGACATCTCCCCCACACCCCTGATGTCGCGGATTTATTTTGCGACTTAGTTTCCACCCACGCATCTTTGGTAAATACTGCGACAAAGCGTCCGCAATGATATTGTGAGATGATTTGAAGTATTTTAGCTCAACATCAAAATCGAGGAGGCATTGAAACACCATGGCTTGCAGCCTTGATAGCCTAGGCTGGGTGAGGAGGTCCACTATGGACTGATTGTCCATGTAGATAGTTGATGCAAATAGTGCCTCCATTAACTTGCTACGTGAGCTACCGCTAAGAGCTCTTTTGCATACACGTTCCTCCTCCCTGAGCCTCCTTGACTCATAGGTGATAGGCATTAATTTGCCTTTCTGTTGCTGCATAGCAACGGCTCCAATAGCATCCTTGGATGCATCGCACAATATGTGTAGAGGTCTATCTGGATCACTGATTGCAAATGGGAGGGTTCATGAAACATCTTTTAAGGGACTCGAAGGCTTTTTGTTGTTGATGTTCCCACTGGAAGGGCTGGTCCTTCACCAGGTTAAATAAAGGACCTGAGACCTGTGAGCAATAAAGCTGTGGTAAAATTGCACTATGCCCAGAAACGCCCTAAGCTGACGTAGGTTCCTCGGCCTGGGTCATTCTCTGTTTGCTTTCGTCAAGCGCTCTTCGCACCCTTTACCCTTTTCGGAAAAGGAGAATCCTAGGTAGTCGACCACACGCCAAAGACACACTTGGATCCCTTTAAGTAAAAGCGATGCTGTTTGAGCATCTCTAGTATGTGTTGTGTACGCTTTCGACGGTTCAAAGACTAACATGTCATCAACGTATACTACCTCTTTGCGGTTTATTAGCCTCCACAACGCCTCAGTCATGGCCTTAGTAAAGTTGGAGGTGGCCCCCTTTAGGCCGAATGGCATCACCTTAAACTCAAGGGAACCCAAAGCGTCTTAAATGAGGCTAACTTAGTACGGTAAGCTTTGATCCTTATTTGATAATAAGCTTGGAGTAGATCCAATTTGGAGAAGTATTTGAGTCCTTGTAATTTATCAAACAAGGAGTCAGTGCGTGGAATCGCATAATTGTTGGCGAATATAAGTTCATTTAATTTATAATAATCCATGCACATTCTAAGCTTACCATCCTTTTTCACCACAAATAAAATGGGAGAGAAGGAGGAGGAAGAGGGCTTAATAAGATGCTTACCTAATAACTCATTAATCTGCTTCTCCAGCTCCATCTCCTCATCCCTGGATAGTGGGTATAATCGGAAATTAAAGGACATGAAGGACTGCTCTAGATTTATTTTCATGCTGTGTAGTACGATGAAGTGGCAACCATTTTGGCAATTCTTCTCTGAACAACACTTTGTAGTCCTATACCAACGTCTGAAAAGAGGGTGAGCAAAAGGGGGATTAGAACTCTTTTCTTTCTCCATAACCTCCCCCCCCCCCCAATATGGCAAACACTGGTACTTCTGGCCAATTTCCGCCCATTAAAAGGCCAAAGGGTATCAAGTGATTGTACAACATCTCCTACTACGCTTTAGAGTCCAACCTCTTTCATTCACTGTAACCCGAGCTGAATGCAGCCCAAACCATAATACAACTACCACCCATTTGCCTGCTGAAATTTTCTTTAGGTTCCGTTCTTATGTCGTACCAATATCCCTTATTACCATCTGTCCCATCTAAATTTAATTTTTTCTCATCGGAAAAAGTTACACAGCTCTATTTACCCTTCCAGTCCATGTGTGTTTTGGCCCATTCCAGCATCGGTTGTTTATATGTCGTAGTCAGCTTTGGTTTAGCTTGAAGCTTAGTGTATGCATTATTTTTGTTGCTTTTCAATACATTTGCCGCAGTAACATGTGATACTTCAGAACCTATTTCACTCGCAATTGACCATACCGACATTCATTTTCTGTTTGCTAGATCAAAAGCATTCCTCTTGGCCACTTCTGTTACTTTTGGCTTTCGTCCACTCCTTTTGTTTTTCCCATATGATTACCTTTTTTGAAGATATTCTGAATGCAACCAACAGATCGTCTCACTTTTGCTGCATTATATCTCTATGATTTCCCTTGTTCTTTCAGAAAGTAAACTTTTCTCACTTCTGATGATTTATGTTGCACCAACTGGTATTATGGTATTATCGTTTGCAAAGAAACAAAACTGTGTGGTTTGCCTTTTAGGCGTACCTTGTACTGATTTGAATATGTTGTAGCCTACTGCAGTTGGCTGTAACACTTCTGGAAGGTTTGTATTTATAATTTCTTAACAGCAAAATTCTACAATATTCCTAATTTTTTAATTTATTCGAAAGCTGTTTGCCACAAATGTGTGTTATTTTATTATTTACTGTGCACACATTCAAAATGTAATTTCTGTTCATAAAACTATTTTTTTCGGTTGACACAAAACGAAGAAGTTCCCGACGCCGATGGAGTACGGTCAGATGCGATTGAAAAGCTAAAACAAAGCCAAAGAGTACAGCGCAGGAACTTTGACAAACATCGCACTGCATCTAAGATCTTCCAAATAAATGTTTCAAAACCCTGAATGCAGAGGTGTATTTATACTTTCTTAACACATTTTACACTCGGTTGAACGACTCTGTTGCATTGTGATCCAATTGAATTGAAAAAGCAACACTGCTCGAATTTTGACTTGAGTAAGTCACCATCATAGACCCTCATTTGTCGCTTGTTACTACTAAGGTAAAATAATTGATTTAAGAAGAATCTTCTCAAAGGAGGAGGTGTGAGGATGCAAATCATGTAGGACATAACCATTTCTGTTAGGGAGTTCAGGCGCTATTCAATAGCAAACACCAGAGTGCAGAATTATGTAAGAACTTTTTAAATAACCTGATATATAAACTTGGCGAGGTTTCTGCTTTTTGGGATAGAACCAGCCTGTTTTTTGAAGCTTTCTTTTCACGAACATGGCTAAACCAAACTTTAAGTGCCGACTCTACTCACACATCTTTACCAGATCGTGCTCTTTCTACAATCTGTTTTACAATCTTACACAATGACTGAAAAAATGCCTCTTTGTAAATAATTAGAAATATTAAGAACAATTATTTTTTATTTACTTGTGAAAACCAGGAGACACAAATGACTCTTTATTCCTATCCTTTTCGATTTTCAGTTCATCCATGAAGATGACGAGGATGTCACCTACAGAATAACGAGCAATTTTTTTTATATAGATACTGGGAATATTATTGAGTTTGGCCTTACTGCAAAAGAAGTATGTATTAACACTTAGTCATTATTAGTACTCTCGTGAATACACTGAATGACCGCTTTAATACAGGCACCATAATAGTATCTAGTTGGTCCACATTTTGTTCTAATCACAACCGCAATTGACTTTATTCGGCATAACAAATATCTTGGCGATCAGCCGTAGTCAACGAGAAAGACAGGTCTGGCCACTCAAAAATCGCATGACCATATTATTCTGAGCAAAAATCTAACCTTCATTGTTTCCAACAAATGAAAACAAAACACTGATTTTTAAAATCCAAAATGGAAATAATGAAAGTTGGATTGTTACTCAAACTAGTATGGTCAGGTGACTATTGAGTGCCCAGGCCTATCTTTCTCGTCGGCTGTGGCGATCAGCAGTGTTTTACGCCAGGAGGAAAACAACTCTATGAAGGGTGTGCTTAGAGAACCATACACAGTACACTTCAGTTAACTTCTGTTTTGTAGGTAGACGAAGTAGGAAGTCTGAAGGATTAAAATGGGTAGAGCAAACGAAATTACTTTCTACTGGAATAAAAAGATGAAGATTTAACACTGGATGGTAGGATCCTGAAAAAAGTATCGTTTCGAATAGATACTATCCTTTGTCAAAGGAAAAAGTGAAAGTAATATTAGGGGCGTTAGATGACGTCTTATATACAGATCAAGTAGGGGGAGGAGAAAGTATTAGTTAGGGAAAGCAAAAGGGAACCACTGCGAAGCCTGGAAATAAAATAGAATACGTGCTGGGATAGGACAAGACCGAGGCCAATGGGAGGAGATGTGAAAAAAGTGAGAACATAATGCAAGGGAAAATGTCCTGGGATAGAACAAGAGCGAGGACTAATGGAAGATGATAACAGGGCAGTGAAAAGAGTGCAATAGGAAACACATAGATATAAAACTAACAGAAATTGTAAACGAAAAGAATGATAATTAAGAAATACAATCGAAACCGCTGTAAGAGGACCGTCGGCAAATAGAAAATTTATTCATATAGACGGTGTTTACAATACACAAGACAGTTACTCGGAGAAATGAAAAATGGCTATTATCAGCGGAGCGCTCTTATAAGGGTTTTCTCAGTGTCTGGCGACCGTGTGTTCATTTTGAATTTTTATTTAATTCCAGGTTTCTTGTGTCGCGTCCTTCTTTTTTTCTTCTGCATCTGTCATTTCTACTGGAACGAAATTTTCTCTTCTAATTTTAATAGCTCTTCATTTTATGGAAAATGATGAAATAAGACATTTGGATTTTTCCCTTTCCAATTCATACATAACGAAACCGAACAATTAATTGGCATGTTGTATCCATTTTCATAGAAACCTCATTGCAGCCCTGCTTTGTTTTCCTCATGGTGGATTTCAAATATCTGCTACAAGTTCGCGCTCAAGTATTGCGGATAAGGTCTATTATTGAGTAGCGAAAGACTAGAAGCTACTTATTGGTTTTACCATTTCCGTCTCTCCTCTTCAAAATTTCTACATTTGTTGACGTAAAAGGTTGAAATTCATATTACAGCTTACCAATGGCATGTCCCCCATCACTATTTAGATTGGTATTGATTGGTCCACTGGGGTCGGAGTTATCAGGTGGTTACATATCAAATGTCGGATTGCAGAGCTCATTTTAATGGCCCTCTAGAAAGGACACCTTCACACGTGCTATTCGAAATAACCCCCATTGCAATCCAAACATTATTGCCACCGATTTGGCAGCTTCTCGAGCCCTCTCCGATAGAATCTATGGTCATGGGACTCAATAAACTCCCGGAATGCGTTTTCGACGTCTGCTTGGGTTAGGAATGTTTTCCTTCGGAGAAAATAGTCCAGGCTCTGGAAAAGATGGTAGTCTCGGTAGGGGAGAGGTCCGGAGAGTACGGGGTGTGTGGAAGCACCTCGTAGCTCAGAGCCTGCAGCCCCTGCACGGTCGTTCGTGCAACGTGCGGACGCGCGTTGTCATGCAGCAGAAGGACGCCTTTGCGATGCACAAGTGCAGGTTGTTGCTGACACAGTTTTGTTGCATACTATGCAGTTCACGACAGTAGGTCGTAGCGGTGATCGTCTTCCCCTGCTGCAGGAAGCTGTAATGCACTACACCACGGATGTTCCACCATACAGTAACCAAGAGCTTCTTGGGGTGCAACGGGGGTTTAGGGAACTGTCGCGAGGGTTCATCAGCAACCAGCCACGCTGCTGATCGTTTCCTATTGTCATATAGGAGCCACTTCTCGTCGCAGGTGACAATGCCATCAAGAATTCACGCTTCTTCATGGCGCAAAGGCAATTCCGTACACACCTCCAACCGACGCTCTTTTTGGTTTACCGTTAAGTTCATGTGGGACCCATTTGTCCTGCTTTTTCACCTTGCCGATGGTCTTAAGGTTTCTACTGAGAGTCGACGCTGTTACAGCATGATCCTCTGCAAGGTCCCGAACAGTTTTAGACGGGTCCTCTTCCACAGATCGTTTCAGACCTGCTTCATTCAACACGTTGGGCGGTCTGCCGCGTGGCTCATTTGCCAGGTCCGTCATTCCCGCCCGGAATTTTCGGAACCAACGATGGACAGTACGTTCGTTTATGGTGCTTACACCGAATACCTTATTGATGTTTCGAGAGGCGTTAGATGCAGTGTGATTCATCCTGAATTCGTAATGCATTATCACACGTAGTTCGTATGAAATCATGGCTATCTTCGCTTGGGTTCAAACGCTATTAAATATCTTCGCAGACATGCAAATTTCAGGCAGCTTGTCAGTGATAGGTTTATCTCTGGGAATGTACCACTTTGTTATGGATACTTGCTACTAAACGTGGAAACCGTGCTGAAGCGCGGAACCCACCTCGAAATCCGACATTTTATATGCAACGACCTGATAGATGGGTCCAGTCTGTCTGCAATAAAACCTATTCATGTTGGGCCTTTTTAATATTGGGTAACTACTCAAATTGCTCAAAAAGTATAGTTCCCAAAATTTTTCTATAGAATAACATTAAGGTAACCTTTTTTGCAAAGTAGAGAGAATCATCCCTCAATTCGAAAGTGGGAACAACTCGATTATCAACGACACATTCGTCGTGTTCCGTAATTTTCAGCTAACATTAGTGCGTGGTTTCGTGCGCCTGTGAGTTTTGCAAAATTTATTATCGACTTTGTCTGTTCGGTGGTTTTGTGGAATGTCATGGTGCAGAGAATCAATTTGAAATTTTTGTAAAATTGGGTAGTTCACCAGGCGAAAGTCATACAATGCTTAAGCAGGTGTACGTAGTTCAAACCGTGACCTTAAAGACTGTGACACATTTAAATTTGAGAAAGACAGGGGAAAAGCGTGAGTTATTTTAAATAAGACGTGAACAGGTAGAGAAGGAAAATTTTATTAAGCGAAAGCTATCCACTAACGCGCGTTTAGCAAAATAAGATAAACAAATTGCCGACTTGCGGAGGGACGAGTGGAATGAATTAGTACTATAGAACACGAGCCAGTGAACAGATTTGAAAAAATGTTTTAGCTTGTATGGTTATCAGTCCTGTGTAAGTGTATCGAGCTTCAACTAGCTTGTCGGGAAGTTGGTTTAATATTGATTACAAGATTTAACCTGGACAGACAGACACACAGAAAGTAAGTGTACTATTAGAACAGGAACCAGTTAACCAATTTGAAAAACGTTTTTTTTACCATGCAATTTCATCGGTCCTATGTTTGTGTGTCAAGTTTCAGCTCCCGAGAAGTTGGTTTAATATTGATTATAAGATTTGACTTGGACAGACAGATACTGTACATAGAAAAACAAGCTAAATAAAAGCGTATAAAAAGATTTTTTTCAAAACAAACTTTCATTATGTTTTTTTATATAATATCTCTTCTAGCCGGCAACAACAATTTGTAAAACTAACTGTTTGGTCTAACAATTAGGCAGTTCATATAACAATCGTCCCTCCACAAATTGGTAACCAGGTTGCCGACTTGTGAGGGGACGACGGAAATGAATTTGCGCCCTAGAACGCGTTCCAGTTAAACGATTTGAAAAATGTTTCCTTTAACATACATTGTCATCGGTCTTGTGTATGTACATGGTTAGCAAGAAATAACTTCCCCACTTCAGAGGACTGTAGAATGCGTTCTATTGGTCCAAATGAGTTAATATTTGAACTACGAAGGATTCAATTGATGTGTTTGACATTTATTAAATAAAAAATTTTAGTACAAAAATCCGCCGATAGGTAGCGCTTTTTCAGGTATCGTAGGCATGATGTGCAGAGCAGTAACTAATGGTCGTAATGAATCCGCCGTCTTATCCGCCGAAGAATAATGTTAATAGGCATGCGCTGTAACACATATGATGTTTCCTTTTTTCCATATACAGGTATTGGACATTGAAACTGAAACACCTTCGCAAATAGCACTGGATACCCCCAGGGCTGAATAGAACCTTCTGCTAGGTAATTAATCGTATGCATATCAATGAATTACGTGTCAGAGTTCTTGGTAATCACTCCAGTAGAAAAGTTCGATAGTAAGCTTCAAATTGTCTGTGCAGAGCGCTATAATGGGAGACATATCCGACTTCAAAAGAGGGCAGATTGTTGAGGCGCGTCTAGCAGGTGAATCTGTGTCCAAAACTGCCACACTTTGTGATGTCTCACGTGCTACAGTATCCAGGGTGATGTGTGCATATGAACAGAAAGGACGAACTACGTCCAGGAGGAGCAACTGCAGGAGAAAACGGAAGTTGTCGGAAAGAGACGTCAGGACATTGACCAGGATTGTTGCACGAAAGCGGAAAACCACCGCAGCAGAAATCACCGCAGAAATGAATACACACCTCCAGGAACCTGTGTGCACAAAGACAATTCGTCGTTACCTGCATAAATCCAACATCCATGGCAGGGTTGCTATACCGAAGCCTTTCATCAGTAGTACAAATGCCTCCAAGCGGGTTCAGTGGTACTGGACGCATAAAACCTGGACGTTGGATGACCTCAAACGCGTCATATTCTCGGATGAGTCCCTACACTGTCTTCCAAACAACAGGGAGGGTATTCGTCTGGAGGAGCCCCTCTGATGCCTACAACCCAGACTGCTTGGCAGCCACAGTCAAACACGGAGGTGGATCAGTAATGGGTGGATCAGTAATGGTTTGGGGTGCAAACTGTGCAGGACCTCTACCGATCCTTCCCAAGACGTGTTGCTGCTGTGCTGGCTGCCCACGGTGCCCCAACACCTTATTAAATAAAGATTTTGGATTTCTACCGGGTGTTTCAGTTTCAATGTCCAATACCTGTATGCAAAGAAATACCATTTGTGTTAGAGCGCCATAATTGAATATTTGTATTAAAAATTTTTTTAATAAATGTCAAGCGCATCATTTGAATTATTTGTAGTTCAAATTTTAACTCATTTGGGAAACTACCTGTAATACTATTAACCCTGTATTACAAGTTTCAGCTTCCTAGCTTGTCGGGAAGTTGTTTTAATATTGATTACAAGATTTTACCCGGACAGACACACAGAAAAGTGAGCTAAATAAAAGCGTGTGAAACAAATAGCATTCGCACTATGCTGATTACATAGGGAAAAGAGTTCAATTCTTCAAGTCCATCAAAATACGCCGGAGTGTCTATCACCGCTATTACACTGGAAGGCAGCGACGCTACGCGTTTAAGGAGAAAACTGACTACAAAAATAAAGAACACAGCCGTTAATTAAACGGGCTTATTACACTGAGAGGAATGGGAAGACCAAGAGAAATACGAAATCAGTAAGAGAGGCCTACCTTAATAGTGGGCGAAAGTCCTTCCTCCTGGAATCCCTGCAATCTCCAGGGTGGTATTACCTCATACTTCACGTTGTGGCGTACTCTTAGGACGGTGAAAATGCAAACTCATCTTTGGCTGGTAGGCTTGGACCCAAACTAGGTCGTGAGAAAAATAACTGCGATGCAGAAGAGCCCGGTGCTCCGCCGGGGTGTCGCATTTCTCGTGATGAAACTCCAGTAACTTTTGGCTTGACCATTGCAGGTACGGGCTGGTCCTCCTGTCTCTTGGCACATACACACTGAACGACCAATTTATTTTTTGACACCCCACTAATAGCGTGTTGCGCCTCCTTTAGCAGCGAGAATGCCTGAATACCTGCTGGCATTGATTCAACAAGGTGTTGAAATCGTTGCGGAGAATAGCAGCCCAGGCTGACGTCACAGCGTCCCAAAACTGATGCAGGTTGGACGGTAGTGTGGGAAGGTGTCGGATGGCTCTCTCCACTTCATCACATAAATGCTCGATCGGGTTGAGATCGGGCGACCGAGCTGACCACTGAAGCAGATGGATTTCGGCGTCCTGTTCCTCGAACAATTCCAAGACCATTCGAGTACGGTGACAAGGAGCATTGTCCTGCTGAAACTCCTTTCACCACCAGGGAACACAGTCATCATGAACGGGTGCACCTGATCGGCAACAGTGTTCAGGTAGTGTGTCGCTTTCAGGGATATGTCTACGGATATCAGAATACCTTGTGTGTCCCGAGATAAACACCCTAAACCAGCATTCCTCCTCCACCCGCCTGTATGATTGTCTGCTGACAGGATGGGTCCATGGCTTCGTGCTGTCTGCGCTGAGGGCGCAGTCTGCTGTCCGCATGATGAAGTAGGGACCGCAATTTTTCTTTCACTCATCCAGTGTCCAGTGGCGATCCTGTGTGCTCATAGCAGGCGCGCTTTCCTATTTTGCAGTGACAACGACGGTACCCTTAATGTCCGCCTGTTGTTAAACCCAGCTCGGAGCAAGGTGCGCCGCACCGTGTGCTCCGAAATGGGTTGGGATGCTCCCTCATTAAACTGCGCTGCAATTTGTTGGGCTGTTTTTGTCCTGTTGCTGTGCATGATTCGTGCCAGTCGCCGTTGGCCTCGTTCATCCACGGACCAGTTTCGTCCTGAATTGTATTTGACGGAGGTTGGTTTTTGGAGATTGTTTGGGTGTCACTGGGAGGCCGATCCATTTTCCGTAAGAGGTGTCTCTAATAAATTGGTCGTTCAGTGTATACAGGGTGCATTTGAAAAGGATATCTTGTGATATCCAGCGATGTGGCCCTAAACTCAACCACTTTCACAGGCCCGTTCTTAGGCATACGCTGACTACGCATCCGCCTAGGGCCCCGAACGTGAGGGGGCTCCCGTGAGGCGCCCTCGATCCCCCGGTTTTTTTTAATTGGCACTGCAGCCGTCTGTGTCACTCACGTTACCTTCCTCATCCTGAAATTTATCATCCTGAGTTGAATTCGGAGGCAGGGGAAGGGAAGCAGCAGGGGGCGGGTCTTTTTCTAACGTAACAAGAAAACGTCTCCTTGGTCTAATTTCCACGCATTTTCTAACCCCCGCGTAGGGCCGCATAACACCTAAGAACGGGCCTGACTTTCACATTAAAGCCAAATTAGGCTAATGGAAACTGCGTGATCGAAAACATACTTCAATTAAACATGCTTTTTTCAATTGTCACTCGATTTTATAAATCTTGCGTTAACAAAATCGCAAAAAGCATACCAGCCAACAAGAAATATAAACTGGTTTAAGGAGATTTTAATACTGTATCTCTCGATCATTTATCCACTTGCACGTTTTCCCTAAATTGTGGACAAGTTCATTTCTGAGGTCTAGTAATTACGAATCTGTCAGTGGGCTATGAGAGTGGTTGAGTTTAGGCCCAACATTAGTGCACAGATAGTTCGCAAAAACTTATTAATAGAACACGAGATGGTGTTTACGTTTTTCATGTGCTTTTGTTTACCTTATGGGCGGAGTTTAACCAAACTTCACGAGCTGTTCACTCCTTCCATGAATGCAATTTCGACAAAACGTATGAGGAAACGTGTGCTTATTTTAAGGTGTAGAACATTGCTAGGTATCTCATGACATCTTTTTCAAAAGTACTCTGTATATTTATCAAAGTATCTGAACCTCGTTCCAAAAAAAATGAAGCTCTGGTCGACGTTCGTCTGTGTGCTGTTCTCCCTTGTATTTCGTGGGAACTTGTCTTTCTTCGCTTTGCATGAGGAAAGACGTTTAGAATTGCAGACAGTCCGAGGAAACCGTCTTTACCTAACGCTTCCTGAGCTCGCTCTCCTCGTTTCTTAAATTTCCCACCACCAATCTCGCATCAGAAGCGCCTTTTCTTTCTTACGACGCTTCCTGAAAGCACTTTTATTCCTCATAAAATGCTTTGTATGCGAACATTCTCCTTCAACAGGTGGCGCGCGCTAAAGCTCTCAGTGTTGGACTGAGTTTCGATTACACCTTCTCCTCTCGCTTTAGCTTCTGTCGCGACTACTCGTGATACCCTTTACGTGGTCAGAGAAATTAAAATCC
>JAHWFO010035611.1:0-11360 GCA_023313115.1 Rhysida immarginata | reverse complement strand
AACTTCCTTGTTTTAAGAGGCCCTGTGTTATTAAATTACTCATTAGTTTATAATAAAATTACCTTTTTTGGAAACTTTGAAATCCAATTTTGCTTTATGCTGTCATCAACTGGAAACCTATGATTACTGGTTGTTGGGTGATTTTTGGGGTTTTTTTTTAGTTGGATACACAGCCTGTTGTTGGAACAAAACATTAAGCAAAAGCTGTGGAATGGAACAACCAAAAAGGGAAAACTATAATCCACAAGGAAAATTTAAATACAGGATACGTATTTCGGCTACCAGGTAGCTATCTTCAGCGGTGAGAGACCAAAATAAATGAAGAGATAGCCATCTCTCTTTTTTACTTTTGTCTCTCAACGCCTAAGATGGCTACCTGTTAGCCGAAATACGTATCTAGTATTTCAATTCTCCTTGTGGATTAAAGTTTTCCCTATTTGTTTGTTGTAGGAAATATCGATAAAATCGATATATTGATCTAACACGGACGATTTCGTTCAATAAATCGTCTCGAGTATGATATCGAAACGGGGTAATCGATTCTTTCGAAATCGGTTAACCAACGTCAGGAGACCGTTGAGTCGTGTTACGAAGCTCTAGATTTTTTCGAAGCTCTTGATTGTGAAAATGAAGTTAGAGATCTGCGCGCAGGCTTGAAGCTGCATTATGTTATGGTGCCTGTTCGAGAAACAAGTTCTAATGTAATTGAACCTTTTTCTATTTGAAATGGTTACAAAGATGTTTTTCCAAATTAATTCCAGTTGGCTCCGAAACATTTTTTTTTTTTTTGCAAGATGGCGACCAGTGCAGACGTTCACTCATGAGCTCTCTTTAAGCTAGTTAAATGGAGAGCAAATACTGATGTGACTAATTGATGAGATACCAATAATTTATTCTGATATGTCTAACTGATGAATCACCAACATTTTAGTTCCTGAAATGAATCTATATTTTTGTGTTTATAAAGGAATTTGAAGGATTAGGAAATATTTTTTTTATTTTGTCGTTGCTACATGTTCGTTGGACTGTTCCATTACCATCCAAGGTAACATTTCTTCACTGGGTAGACTATTCCTATTGTTCTTTCAACTGTGAAATTTTTCTCTCTGTGTTTTTTTTCCTCTCTACGATGCCTCGAGATAATAATAAAAATACTACACTAAACCAGCTCCTCTTCGTATTTTTGGTGACTCTCCATCAAAACTTTCAATCGATGACTCCATTATGCCAATGTTAGAAAAATCAATTATTGCTTTTTTCAATAATCCTGCTTTAGTTGAATCAATAATTCCTGTTATTTCATCAAAAATTCTGGAATCGCTTGAGTCAAAACTTGCTGATTTGACAACAAAATTAACTTCCCTATTGGAGCAAGTGGAGTCCACCTCTTCCAAATTGAACACTCTACAACAGCAGTATAACTCAATGCAAACTAAATTGGATACGATTGAGGCTGATTTATTCCGTGGGGGTGTTTCCCGTTTGGACGAGGCCTTTCTGCAGCGAGATAACTTGGAACAGCACTCTCGGCGCTTCAACCTCCGTATCTTTGGAGTACCAGAGTCGCCAGCTGAGAAGATTCACGACATTATTGCAGATCTATTTACTAAGAAACTTTTGGTTCCTACCAAGCCAACAGATTTCGTGTCCGTCCATCCTCTCGGTCACCGAACCTCCTCGTCTCATCGGCCAGTTATTTTGCAGTTGATATCATCTTCCCATCGTGATCTTGTTATTAAGAACCGTCACCGGCTTCGTGGTACTCCTTTTGTAATTGTTGAAGATCTAACAGCCTCGCGTTACCAGTTACCGCGCGAGGCTAAGTCTAAGTTTGGAATTTGGAATGCATGGAGCTTCGGCGGTTATATATACGTCAAGAACTCTCTAGGTAAAGCTTTACGTATTAATTCCGCTAAAGATTTTAATCTTGTGTCCTAATCCTTTGTTTGGGTTTGATTATCTTGTTACAAAATGGTTATAACATGATATTCTCTGTTAATATTAAATACCGGTTTATTTGCTCGTTATCCTAAATTGTTCCTTTTAGTAATTTCGTTTGTTCTTTTATTTTAATTTATATTTTTTATTTATGTATGAATTTTTTTGATAATTTTATTAAGTTTATTATTTCTAAGTGATTGTTCATTTGTAGTTTATATATAGTTTATGTATCTTTGGTTTAATTTATTTTTTTATTTAGTCAATTTAGTTTTGCTCTCCATTCTTTTCTTTTCTATTCTATTTCATTCTTTACTATTTTTTACTTATTTTTATTTTATTTTTTCTATTTGTTTTCTTTTTTTCTTTTCTTCATTTTTCTCATTTTTTTTTTATTTGGCTATGCCTTACATTCATACAAAAGACTTTTCTCCCCCGATCTCTATTGAGAATATTAATTCTCAAATTACTGATATATGCGGTAACCAATTTAATAGGTATTTTTCTATTTTTTATGTAAATGTCCGCAGTATTAACACTAATTTAACTTGTACGTTAGTTAATCTCAAGACCCTTGCGATAAAACCAAAAATTATTTTCGGAGAGTTGGACTTATGATTCCAGTGATATTCCTATAATTTTAAAAAGAATGTTGTAAAGATCTATGACAAATGTTGAAGGACATTTATCACAAAGGAATCTAACATTGATGACGATGCGGATACTTTTGAGGGGACTTTCCAACGAAATATTGAAGAATGTATTCTGTAAATTAGTTGTAATATTAATAACAGTTTTCCAAGCTGGTTCGGATCCTCCACAAAGAAAATTCTTAATAAAAAGAAAAGAATTCACAAAAAATGCAAACAAACATGCGGTATTAAGTTTAAAAATAGTAAGCGAAAATTCTTATTAAATTAGATGTAGAAAATTAAAAAAAAAAAGAGCAAATATGCAAAAAGATTTTTATTCAAGTGACCAATCTTCCCATCTTAACTCGCGATACCAGGACGAGATTGGCTTTATTCGGAGCTCTGTCAGAAAATGCCTGTTGTAAAATTTCAAAACAATCCGACATCTCTCAGCCTTTGGAATAATCAAAGAAAATTATAGCACTAATTAGAATTGTGTTTTACATCTATCTGCTAGTGCGCGAGCTTTGGAATTGTTTCACGCGAAAGCAATTCAACCTGGCACGCTCATATCTTGCATGCGACCATATGATAGAGCCACGGAATTCTAGAAACTACCGTGAAGGCCGTGATAGAGTGAAGTACTTGGAGAATATAAAACAAATTTTGTGCGATGCGTGCAGTGTTCCTGGCTAAAAATTTTTAGAATGCCCCTCGTCTCAAATCAATTTATAAGATTATTAATGCAGAAATTAAATCATCTGATTTAATTTGGTTACTTAATTTTAATTGGTTACTTAATTTCCGTATTTAAGCAACAGACGATAATTTGCGTAATTTGGAATGTGTTTGATGAATATGGAAATAATTGTAATGTTCTTCATTGTATTATTTTATTGATGTCCTTTTCTTGGATCTCCCATTTGGTGACCCAGCCTCCATTTTGGCAAAGGAAGCTTTAATTTAATTTAATTTAATATTATTGCAACAAAGCCGCAATTTCGTTTTTTATTTAAGTGATCTATAAAAATTAAGGATAATAGCTTGAAATAACAATATTAAATGGGTAAAAATTTTATTTTACATTAAAATTTATAGGTCAAATAAAGTATTCCGGGAACATTCACAGGGAACCTTCACCTGCACAAAATTTTGTGAATAGGAACATGCATAGATAAGACGTACAGAGGGAATTTTTTTCGCGAAAGATCAAGATATTTTCGCGAATCATAAAAAAATTTCACATGGGGGTGGAGAAACAAAGGACTTAACTCCAAAATAGCTCATCAGAGGCAAACAATTTAGTTACTAAAATTATTCGTCTCAATGAAAGGAGTCTCTGCCTATAGTGACTCTATTAACTTTTATTCGCTGAAATAAATGCTACAACATTTCTTTATTTTTTTTAACAAAATTATATCATAAAAGACTTAACCCATTTTCATAAAAACCATGTCAAGGCACAGTTTAAGGTTTCTTCTAACCGTGTATTAGTTTCCTTCGGTTCTACATTTTGCCGTTTCAGAGTAGTTAGCTGCACAAAATTATTTACACATGTAAAGAAGGATTTTTTAAAAAAAATTTCAATGTGTTTTCGCGAATCATGAGTTTTTAAGTCAATTTCAGAGGGAAAACCACCATCAATTGGAATTCAAGTTTGGTGTATCCTGGCGTTGTCTTCCTGGAACACTCCAGTTCGATCAGAAAAAAGAAACTCGTCCAAGAATGGAATTACCTGGTCATCCAGCAGATTCAGACACTCGGCTGCATAACATTGCAGAATACAGACCAGACCAACAGAAGCAACCCCAGATCTTCGCACAGTCTCCACAAGCTTGGATAGTGCGGTTCTTTTCTTACCCTGATGCGCTCATCATCTATGAGGGTGGGTCGAAACGTAATGTCTCCATGGCTGTAACTTTTATTTTTTAACCGATTTTCAAAATTCTTTTTTGTATCTGATACTTTTATTTGTCCTCTATGTAATGCACTATTCACTTTTCGACATAGTCCCCATCCCTTTCCACGCATTGCGCCAACGCGTAACTAGTCGGGTGAACCCGTCGAAGAGAAATTCCGAGGTTTTCGTCGACACCAGGATTGAATGGCAGCTTTGGACCCTCTTCTTTAGCTCGATAACGCTCGCCCGCATACGATCCCCACACACCTAGAAGCGTTGCAGCGTTTACAGTTCAAAGATGAAAGACTTCTCACCTTGCGACTTTTACCACTTCCCAAAGAGCACCTTAAGGGACATGAGTTGCGTTCTCATGACGAGGTGAAAGATGCCATTCAATCCTCGTGTCGACAACAACCCCGGAATTCCTATCCGAAGGGTTCATCCGATTATTCATGCATTAGCGTAATGCGTGGAAAGGGATCGGGACTCTGTCTAAAGAAAATAGTGCATTATATAGAGGACAAATGTAAGTATCAGATATAAAAAGAATTTTGAAAATCGGTTACCAAATAAAAAAGTTACAGCTTTTGGATCAACCCTTGTAGGATAGGGTAAACCTGGATACGTCAGACCTGGTGACTTTTATCATCTGCTCCATTCTCCAATTTTTGTCTCCCGGGCGAGCAGTAATCATCTTTTCCTATTGTTTTTACTAAAAATCGGATATCTTGTGGCAGTGCAATTGCTTAGTTCCAGTCCTTAAAGTTTCGTCGCATTGTGCGGAGGAATAAGCTTTTGATTTCCTTGTTAAACTTTCCTGTCAGGTATAATGTACAATTTCTTCGGTTTTCATTCATCATGCGTCTTAATGATCTCTAGTCACGATTAGTCAGAATTTTTTTTCGATCACAGTTACTACTCGGGGTTGATGATTCAGATCTTTCCTTCCAAGGCTTTACTAATTGTTGAACACATTTTACTCAATCCCAGTAATTGCCGCAATCTCTTTGCTTGTTTTCTCTGCTTGGAATAAGCCGATAATTTGCTTCTTCTGAAACTCGGTGACATCTTTTCCGCGACCATGTTCAGCGTCCACATACATCTTTCTTCAAAACAAATAAAGCGATAAACTAATGCAGGACAAGATAAAGGAAGTATTTCGCACAAGACTTCAGTAGTATGCCTGTGACTGACTCCTTAGTGTTTGCATATTGAATATTCGACGAAGACTTTATTTTGGCTAGGCAATGTATCATCACCATCATTTACAACCATTATTTATCCACTGCAGGATGAGGTCTCCTCCAAATTTATGAAGCACTGAAAAAGCATAGTTAATTTGAAGTGAATTGGCCAATAACCCTATACTCTGGGAAATGAAAATTGCAAGCTCATCATAAGAGCGAGAAAACATCCGCGCCAGAAAAGACCCTAACCTAACCTGATCATCACGAAAGCCAAAAGACCTGAGCCTTAACGCTCTCGGACATCAAGTTTGACATCAGTGTTGCCAATTTAGCAGGGGTATATCCACTTTAAATCGCATTTTCATTGTTTTGTGCATTGTTTAATTTTTATTAATAATGTCCCATAAAGGACAAGCGCATGAAATAAAATGCTAAATTAGCAATACTGGTTTGTAATCTGTTTGTAATCAACGATGGTTTAACCCATAATCCTTTGCGAAGTCACGCTACAATACTGTTACTACAAGCGAATCTATATCTTCTATATATATAAAAATGAATGTTTGTTTGTTTGTTACGTATGCGTTCCTATACCATTCATCCGATTGCGATGAAACTTTGCACACTTGATCTTCAAAGCAAGAGGAAGGTCACTGTTTACCTGAAATTGAAAAAATAATTATTTTCGAAAATAAAAATGAATGGTTTTTTGAATGAATTTTTCATTTTGGTCAATAGATGGCGCCATCTTTTTAAAAACTTCTAGCGGACCTCTTCTTGCTCGAGCTCTTTTTTGATTAAATTTTGCAACTTCTGAAAGTGAATATTCCGACAAAGTGAACACATGAAAAAAGCTTAGAATTAAAAAAGTAAAAATTCATATTGAAAATTCGAAAAGACTTCTTTTAAAATGCTTCCAATACAATGACGTATATTAAAGATAGACTCCGAATCCTATTGTTAACAGCGGCAAAAAGTGAAGCAAATTGAGCCATGATAGTTCTGGGCAGGAGTGAGCCGTCGAGTAATTAGCTCTATGGCTGCTTTGTTTTTGAAGATTTTGGGTCCGAGGAATTATTAATTCAAAACCATTATTCAAAGTTGTTCTGCATACAACTGTACAAACAGACAAGAAAAAAGATCAGGAATCATTTTCCACAAAAATAAATCAAAAATACGTAACTAAAATGAAAATACGTTACTGAAAGACAATCGAAACGAAATTGAAATTGAAACCATGATCGAAAAATTGTTTATAAAATACTTCAAATACAAAGTAAACGAAAAGATAAACTTGTCACTCCGTGATCGGCGTGTGAAAGGATTATTAATCAGCTACTCTCGTGTTTAGCCATGTGTTTTGCATCATCTTCACTCACTTTCAGCCATGACAGTTCTGGGCATGGAGCTTCCCAATTTGTTTCAAGTTACAACAATAGGATTCGGAGTCTATCTTTAATATACGTCATTGTTCCAATAGATGGCTGATGTTGAAACAGCCACACAACAATCCCTGGCTTTTGACGGATTATTGTAACTTTCTTTGTTGGCCTCATATCACACGCATTTTCTTTCCTTTTTCGAAGAGAATAGTCGCCACAAAGCATTTCTTTCGCTTTCAAATCAATTATGCCACCCAAACGAAAAGCGATTGGTCGATCTACACTTCAAGCAAGAAAAAGAAAGGCATCACGAGCTTCAGAAACAGACGAGCAACGAGAAGCAAGACTGGAAACCGTTCGAGTATGTACTGCTCAAGCCCGTTCGTCTGAAACACACGAGCAACGGGAAGCAAGACTGGAAAGCGTTCGAGTACGCACTGCTCAAGCCCGTTCGACTGAAACAGACGAGCAACGGGAAGCAAGACTGGAAAGCGTTCGATTACGCACTGCACGCTAATTTAAATCTAGCTGCATTCCATTACGATCCTAAAAATGATTATGGTTTTCATCCATGTGTGGTTATTGGAAAAATGGATAAATTATGCGTGCATTGTAGTGCCCTCAAATTTAGGAATGAAACACCAGGAATGTGCTGCGCGGGTGGAAAAGTGAAATTGCCAGAATTACATTCACCACCCGAACCATTATCAACGTTGGTATCAGGTAACACAAGCCAATCGAAACACTTCTTAGCAAACATACGCAAGTATAATTCATGTTTCCAAATGACATCGTTCGGTGCAACAAATATCGTGTGCGAGAATTACATGCCAACATTCAAAGTGCAAGGGCAAATATATCATCGTGCAGGATCACTACTGCCACTTCCGAACGCAGATCACAAATTTCTTCAAATTTATTTCATGGGAAACACTGATGAACAAATCGATCAGCGTTGTCGAATTATTCCGAGAAATTGTCGCTGCATTACAAACGTTATTCGATCAACATAACGAATTAATTCGATTGTTCAGAACTGCCCTTGAACAAATGCCAGCTGATGACTTCAAAGTTGTAGTTAGAGCAGACAAAACACCTGTCGGCCAACACGAAAGACAGTACAATGCACCAACAATTGATGAAGTGGCGATCGTTATAGTTGGCGAAGAATTTAACTCGCGTGATATAATTCTTCATCGCAGAAATGGTGATGTTCAGCGAGTCTCAGAAACTCATCGCTCATACGACGGATTGCAATATCCGATTTTATTTTGGCAAGGAGAAGATGGATATCATTTCAACATCAAATTGAGAAATCCACAAACAGATGAGGAAACGAATAAGAAAGTCAGTGCTATGAATTACTATTCATATCGATTAATGATTCGTGAAAACGCTGAAAATCATATCTTGAAATGCCGACAATTGTTCCATCAATATATTGTCGACATGTATGCGAAAATCGAATCCGAACGACTCCTCTACATTCGATTAAATCAAACCAAGTTGCGTTCCGAAGAGTACATTCATTTACGTGATGCAGTTGTTAATGATGGCAATGTGAATACCAATAACTTGGGAAAAATGGCCATACTACCGGCCATATTTTCAGGGAGTCCAAGGCACATGCATGAATACGCACAAGATGCAATGACATACGTTCGCGCATATGGCCGCCCAGATTTCTTTATTACATTCACGTGCAATCCTACGTGGGATGAAATAAAAGAACTTTTGTTAACAGGTCAATCATCATCGGATCGTCACGATATTTCCGCGCGTGTGTTCAAGCAAAAATTGAATTCTTTAATGGATTTCATTGTCAAGCATCATGTTTTTGGAGAGACACGCTGTTGGATGTTTTCCATTGAATGGCAAAAAAGAGGATTGCCACATGCACACATTTTGATTTGGTTGATCGAAAAAGTCACACCAGATCAAATTGATCAAGTCATTTCAGCAGAAATACCAGATGTCGACATTGATCCAGACTTATTTGAAGTCGTCACCAACAACATGATTCATGGTCCATGTGGCTTACTCAACAACAATTCACCATGCATGTCTGATGGAAAATGTACGAAGCGATACCCAAAAAACTTACTTGCCGAGACTATCACTGGCAATGACGGTTATCCACTCTATCGTCGACGATCAACTGAAGATGGCGGCAAAAGCGTCATTTTAAAAGTACGAAACAATGATGTTGAGGTTGATAATCGTTGGATTGTACCTTATTCACCGTTACTCTCTAAAACGTACAAAGCACACATCAACGTCGAGTATTGCAATTCGGTGAAATCAATCAAGTATATTTGCAAGTACGTCAACAAAGGAAGCGATATGGCAATTTTTGGAGTGGGAAATGCAACTGCAACTATGGATGAAATCGACCAATATCAACTGGGACGCTACATTAGTAGCAATGAAGCGGTATGGCGCATTTTATCATTTCCAATCCATGAACGACATCCAACAGTTGTTCATTTGGCAGTGCACCTTGAAAATGGACAACGCGTGTACTTCACAACAGAAAATGCACGTGCAAGAGCATTGTCACCACCACCAACAACGTTAACTGCATTTTTCTCATTGTGCCGGGATGATATGTTTGCAAAGACGCTACTTTACTCTGAAGTGCCAACATACTACACGTGGAATGCATCAGCGAAAAAGTTTCAACGTCGCAAACAAGGTAAAGCAGTTGAAGGACATCCCAATTTATATTCGACCGACGCATTAGGCCGTCTGTATACTGTTCACCCAAACAATGCAGAATGCTTTTATTTGCGATTACTGTTAATCAACGTACGTGGACCGACATCCTTCCAAGAACTGAGAACAGTAAACGGTCAAGTATGTTGCACTTATCGTGAAGCTTGCCAAAAATTAAATCTTCTTGAAAACGATGCGCATTGGGACACTTCTCTCGCTGATGCATCGAATACTGCTCAACCACAGCAAATACGCACGTTATTTGCAATCATATTGACAACGTGCTTCCCATCCAATCCAAAAAATCTTTGGGAAAAATACAAAGACTACATGAGTGAAGACATCCTTCATCGCTTGCGTGCAACGATTCAAACTCCGGACATTCAATTCACACCAAACGTGTATAATGAGGCACTGGTTTCGATTGAGGACATATGTGTGGCAATCGCTAACAAAGCACTGGTGCAATTGGGAATGGCTGCACCGAATCGATCTGCGAACGACCTTTTCGATCGTGATTTGCAACGAGAAAAACACTTTGATGTCGACGAATTGGGTACATATGTTCAAACAAATCTTCCGAAATTGGTTACAGAACAACGCATAGCGTATGGCAGAATTATGCATGCAATAACAAGCCAAAGCGGAGGATTGTATTTCCTAGATGCACCCGGAGGCACAGGCAAAACTTTTCTCATTTCACTTATTTTGGCAACCATACGATCACGAAAAAATATTGCACTGGCAATCGCATCATCTGGTGTTGCAGCAACTCTTTTGGATGGTGGCCGAACAGCACATTCAGCACTGAAAGTGCCGTTGAATATGCAAATCACTGAGATGCCCACATGCAATATCAAAAAAAATTCTGGAATGGGTAAAGCACTCCAATCATGTCAACTCATTATATGGGACGAATGCACTATGGCACACAAAAAAGCATTGGAAGCGCTTGATCGTACACTAAAAGATTTGAGAGGAAATGAACAGCTCTTCGGTGGCGCACTCATTTTATTGTCTGGTGATTTTCGACAAACTCTACCAGTTATACCACGTTCAACACCCGCTGATGAACTTAATGCATGCCTCAAATCATCAGTTTTATGGCGACACGTACAGAAATTGACTTTGAAGACCAATATGCGTGTACAACTACAACATGATGTATCCGCTGAACGTTTCCCAAAACAATTGTTGGATATCGGGAATGGAAAAATGGTAATCGATGAATCCACACAATGTATCACATTGCCAACCAACTTCTGTAAAATCACAAAAACCACAGATGAATTGGTTCACAATGTTTTCCCAAATATCGCACAGAATTATAAAAATCATCAGTGGCTCAGTGCACGTGCTATATTAGCAGCCAAAAACAATGATGTCAATGCAATCAACTTCAGCATTCAAAACAGAGTGGCGAAACGATTCTGGGACGAAATGAATGTGACGGTTTCAATGTAATTTGCTGAATCTGTCCAGTCTACTGGTTTCCAGTTGATGACAGCATAAAGCAAAATTGGATTTCAAAATTTCCAAAAAAGGTAATTTTATTATACACTAATGAGTAATTTAATAACACAGGGCCTCTTAAAACAAGGAAGTT